>JAMRYI010000321.1:0-176899 GCA_029231635.1 Ditylenchus weischeri
TAGTATAAATGGACAATTTTTAGGCCAATATTTGACGAAAAATCAAATTTTAAAAACTGAATGAATATCCAATAAAACAAATCAATTTTTTAAAAGGGTGATATTTGATTCTGCCCGCTAATTTCTTAGAAATGCCCGCTAATTTTATAGTTGCATTTTTTTCTACGTTTTTGTGTCAATTTTTTACAATTTTTAACATTATCGTCTAGCACAAGATCTTAGCTTTCCAACGAGCTATCAGCTGACCTAAAGAAATATTAAACAGTTGTAAAAAAATTCTTTGAATGGTGTCGCGATCGGCCACGGCCACCAGCTCGTGAATTGGAAAAAGGGGAATGGAGGGGATATTTGATCCCACTCCCTTTGGATCCTGAGAGTCGCCTTAACCAATAGGCCACCAAACCCCAGGCTGGGAAAGAATTTTGTAGACATCACTTGCGTCGAAGACGCAACAATGGATCACATTTCGGAACACATCCAAAGACTCTTTTCTGCAACTACGAGTGAAACTCATTTTCAAAATTTGACGGGGCAAATTACATACAGCTGTTACTAACTATGTTTTTTGTACACACTTGAGAGTGGCCAGGTGCAAAAGCTCAAAAGAAGGATTTGGTTCTGAAAATCAAGCTTCTGGACAAAAAACCGCTCGAAATCAGACAAATTGTCCCTATCCTATGAGTGTAGGCTTTTTTTGCATTGGTTCACCCTGTTTTTTTTGAATTTTTTGGGTTTAGGCATGGATTGGCCAGCGTATGTTAGGACGGACTTAAACATGAGGCTAAGATGTGTTTGAGTCCGTCCTAACATAGGCTCGTCAATCCTTTTCTAAGCCTAAAACGTAACAAGGTACACAGCATCATAGCGATTAATCTTTTATATAAAATATAGACCAAGACAAAAAAACCTATACTTATAGAATAATGCCGACAAATTGGTCTAAATCAGTGTGCGTAACTCAAAATTTTGAAAAAAAAAGTACAATTGGTCAAAAAAAAGTACAATTTGGTCATTTTCGTCAAAAATGCCATTTTATACAGTGCTCATTGCTATTGAAGCGAAAAAAAACAGATGTTGACAAAAATTTCAAAAATAAAAAAGGAGTCCCGAAAAAAGTAAAACTCTTTTTAAAAAGTGCAGTTACGTTCCCTGGTCTAAATCCAAAATTCCAGGAAAATTGCTGATAAATCAGGGTATCTCGCTACTCTAGATACACTTTTTAGTAACTTTAATATATATGATTGTAAATGGCCTTATGACTAACCTTTGGGTCTCTCTATTAAACTTGCTGGAGACCAGAGAATGTGGTTCAAGAAAAAAGAAGACAAAGTTCTTTGTGTTTTATTCAACAAAAAGAAGAGGGTGAGCAGCCAAGTGTGAAATCCGAAAACAAACAGAAGAAGAACAAAATAACTTTCTATTAAGAGTTTTAAGAGGGGAAAAGAAAAAGAGAAAGTGGGAATAACAGGATGGTTGGAATCAAATGTCAGCGTTCCCTCAAAAATGCCTGCCTGTTAGTGATGATAAACTGTCTGTTTCGATCGGAACGCAATTTTTGAAAGTTAAAAAACTATTTCACGTTACTAACTTTCTCTCACACCCTTTCAAGGTGGTTTTATGCGACTTTGGGTCCAAGTTAAGAATGGGTACCGATTTCTCGCCTTAGTCCCCTTGTTTTTTCGGGTTTTTTTTCAAAATTCTGCCTTGGTAATTTTGCCCTGTTGTTGTTTTTTCTAAAAAAAATGTTTTTTAGTTTTTTCTTATATTCTAACTGGTGGAAAGAAAGTTCGTAATGGGTTTCTGAGCCAATTTTTTTCAATGAAAATCTTTTTTTTTTAAAGTTCCAAATATACAGGGTTGAAGCATTTTAGCTCCTCTTTCAAATGGTATATAACATAATACATCTGCTTTAATGTTTAATCAGTATAATGGGAATAAATACAGAGCAGAAAAATGAATCATCCGCCAGCTTTTGGGTAGTTTTCTTTGTTGCTTCCCCTTTCTTATTAAAAATTTTGCTTTATTCTATTTATTCAAACTAAAATGGGTGATTTGCGTCCAGCTATTGTACGCCTTTATCAAGAGGGTAAAAGAGTGATGGAGATTTCTCGACTCCTCAACATACCCCAGCCAACAGTCAGCAAAGCCATCAAGCGATTTGAAGAGACTGGCTCAAATGAAGACAGATCAAGTGGCAGGCCGGTTACAGCAACAACTGAGAGAACATCCAAGCAATTGCTGATAAGTTCTGCTTCTGCAACGACCACGAGGCTGCCACCTGCAGCCGGTCCGATTCAGCAGAAAGTTGGCCGTTGAGCTTGGGATCTCACACACCTCCGTGCAAAAAATGATCCACGAGATTTTTCAAATGAAGGCCAGGAAGACGGCTGAGGCGCCCTTTCTCAACGCCAATGCAATGGAGAAGAGAGTCAATCCCACAATTGAAAGAATCATTGGTCAGAGAATGGGATGCAATTCCCCAGAGTTATATTCAAAATGCAATCGATAGTTTCCCTAAACGGTTGCGTAAATGTATTGCTGCTAATGGTGGTCATTTTGTGGAATAGATATATATTATGTTATATACCATTTGAAAGAAGAGCTAAAATGCTTCAACCCTGTATATTTGGAACTTTAAAAAAAAAAGATTTTCATTGAAAAAAATTGGCTCAGAAACCCATTACGAACTTTCTTTCCACCAGTTATTACATTTAAAGTTTTTCACGATGTAATCCACTAACTAGAATATGTTGTTGCCACAGATGTGGCAATTCGTAGGCGCCGAAGACCTGCGTGGGGAACACAAGTTACAAAAATGATGCATGCTACCACCAAAGTTCGAACTTGTAACTATGCCTTGGTCCCCCAAGGCAATCCGAAAAACACCCAAAATTGCCTTGGTCCCCCCTGTGGTTTTTGGGGACTTTCAACAGGCCATAACTTTTTTTTGAGACAGTCGAGTTCAACTTTTCATAATTTTTCCAGACGGTAAATCGACCACGCTGAGTCGAATGGTGTAATCAGATTTTCGATCTAATTGACGGAATACCCCTAATCTTTTTTTGTGACATACACACAGACACACAGAAGGGGGGAAAAATAAGAGTCTCACAGTTGATGTAATGCTTGGAAGGTCATTGATTTCTCTAGAACCAACTAAAGGCTGACACAAAATTACTGCACCATTTTTGAAAAATTGATGTACGTAAGCCATTCCTTGGCCGATTTTCAAATTTTTCGGAAATCTCCGCGGTGTATGATTTATTGTTTCTAACCACATTTTATCCAACCTTCGCTATTTACTTTTTTCTGTTATGCCAGTTGCTGGGGTTGAGAAAAGGTTCATGCTTAGAAAGTTTACACTCTTCACTATACCCGGATTTTTATTAAGTAGCAAACACATCGCAAATATTAATTTCTGTAAAAAACTTTGCATAGAAAGTAGATAAAATCATAGTTTCGTTAAAAATTTCAATTTAAAAATTAGAAATAAATTTTTTTAAATGATGCAGTAATTTTGTGTCACCCTGTGTTTTTTTCCTATCAAATTTCCGTAAACGCAAAAAAAATTAAGTTTATGAAAAATTCTGAAAAAATATAACTTGAAACAACAGGGGGGACCAAGACGAAATTTCGAAAAAAACCGAAACAACAGGGGGGACCAAGGCAAGAAATCGGTACCCATTCTTAATTAGAGCCCAACTTTGCATGTTTTTTTTTACTCTTTTGTAATGGAGAAAATTTTGTATGTTTTTGCTGTGATTTTGCTGTATGTTTTCGCGGCAAATTTGTAAAAGCTTTCATTCTTAGTGGTTTTCTAATTAATAAGTAATAAATAATTAAGTACAGTCAAACCTCGATAAACCGACAGCTCTTGGGACCGGGCCTAAGGTGTCGGTTTATCGAGGCGTCGGTTTTAAGAGCCTTTAAGTTTAATTCCAGATCAAAGTGCCGGCTTACCGAAATTTTTTTATAAAAGAGATTTTAAATAAAATAATAAATAATTTTTTTAATTGACTAAACTTAAACAATTTTTTATGAAGTCAATGATAAAGTTTAAACTGTTTTTTAGCTAAATTTTATCAAAAATAAGTCCATTTTGATTGAAAATTATCTAGATTTAGTTCAAAATTGATGGTGGTGTCGGTTTATTGAGGGCGATTTTTTTGTGCTCAAAGTGTCGGTTTAAAAAGGTGTCGGTTCGTCGGGGTGTCATTTGATTAAAATTTAGTCAAATCCAACCAAATCAGGTTCAGGGTGTCAATTTATCGAGGTTTGACCTTACTCATTAATTTTGAATTTTCTTTAACCAGCAGGTAGCCCAGGGTTTAAGCTTTCTAACCAGCTATCAAATGACCAATTGAGGTTTCAAAAAAGTTAGATGAAATGGACCAAATTTTCGAACAAAATCTGTTCTTTTCAAAGACCTTTTTCTGTAACTTTTTGAAATTGGTCTGTTGATAGCCTGTTAGAAAGCTTAGATCCTGCACTACCTGCCTGGTTAAAAAAGTTCAAAATTTATTAGAAAACCACTAAGAATGAAGGCACTTGTTTACTTGGGGGGACCCTTTTTCGGTCAACTGTGAATAGTGTTCAGACTTCTCCTAAGTAATTTTTATACGCTAAAAACGATAAAAAAGTTCTTTCCAAACAATTTCCGTACTGAAAAGACATGTTTTGGTTATCAAAGGTTGACCAACCGCCTTGGTCCCCCAAGGTAGGCTGAGCGAATGAGAGCGGTGTCAGACTACAAAATATGCTTCTCGACAACAACAATTTTATTCGCACTCAAAATCTTTGTAAACACTCATTTTACGATATTTCCACTACGTTTTGGTTGCTGGAGCTGGGCAAAAAGTTACCTCCTTGGCACTATTCACAGTTGACCAAAAAAGGCCCCCAAGTAAACAAGTTCCAAAATGAAAGCTTTTACAAATTTGCCAGGAAAATTCATTTATTTGCCGGAAAAATTTCACGGATTTGCCGGGAGTTTTTAAATTGATTCACCTTAATATTTCTACAATGGGTTTGCTTTTAGACGGTGCTCGATTTCTAATTTTCCAACAAAAATTGCTGGAAGCTAATTAAACATGTGAGCATAATACCGAGCACCCGAAGAATGAGGACCATATATCCAAATGCCAAGGCTGTGGGTCTAGTCGCTCTGGTGGTTTTATTAGTGTTATTCCTATTGGTGTCCATCCACAAAATCAACTTCCATCTGGCTTCTATGCCCGCCGACCACCCTTCTGTGCTTATTGCCAGGGATGTCAATGTTCGAAAAGAGGTACAGAAACAAGTGGACAATGTCAAGCAAATCCAACCACCATTTAATCCACTTCAAGAATACACTAAAAAAAATGGTGCAGAAATAGTTGAAAAGGCTATCGCAACTCCTGCTGCTCCTAAACTCAAAAAATCACCTGCAAATGAGGACAAAAAGCAGGAAGTCAAAAGTGAAGAGGAAAAGGCAGTTGTGGCCAAACCAGTGGAATTGTCTGGTGATAAGCTCGTAGATGGTTGGTTTTTTTTTTATCGCACAGTCAAATCTAAAAAACGGTACAGTCTCAGTTACAGTGAGTTCTTGGACCTTTTCCGTTAATTCTTATAACATTTTGAATTTTCCGTTAAAAATTAGCAAAGAAGAGAATAATAACCAGAGGGGGGGGCAGGTGTGTTCCGCGTGTGATACACCAAAAAAATTGGGACACCCTGTAGTAGTGGTAAAACCACGGTTATAATTAATCAAATTAACTTACAATAGCTACCACGCCAAAATCTTCAGTCACTTCAACACCCAAGATGGCACTGATAGTCTTGCCGTTCTGAACTTCGTACGACTTGCCAGGAAACGGTTTGGGCAGGGGACAGAGGCAGACAAAACAATTTTTTTTCGAAAAATGTCCGTCCAACACTTTTTTGCGTTTACGAAAAAAATTTTGATCGAAACAATAATCGGGCAGTCTCTAATAAACGGGCACCCTAGGAGGTGATTGGAAAAAAGCTCACCCCTTCTCAAATTGCAATTCTTTTGTGTACGATCTACCTAAGTTGTTTGAAATTCCTGGAAATATAGAAACTATGGGAATATTCATTCTTGTCAATTTTGGCCGTTTGTCCCGTTTAAAACCTTAATACAATTTACTCTGGATCTAAATTCGAAGAAGTACCTCAGTATCTTGAAGGCATCCCTAAAAATTTCGTGGTATTTAGTTTAGGAAATTCAACTTTTTATTATAAGCCTCGTCTAGAGAAAGTTTGAAAAAGAAAAGTCGCAGGGCTTCTATTAGAGCAAATGCGGTATATACAAAAGCCAATTTCACGAACACAACCCAAGGGAAGCAACCTAAAACAACTTTTTTAGCCATAAGAAGAGAAGCAGTGGTTGAGATGATCTACCACACCTGGACTGGCTACAAGAATTTCTCTTGGGGAGCCAATGAGTTGATGCCCATAGCCAAGAAGAGTCACTCACAAGCTATTTTCGGTGGAGCTAACATGATGGCAACAATAGTGGATGGAGCTGATACTCTCTGGTTGGCTGGACTCAATGAAAGCTACAAAGAGGTTATTGGACTGGATTCTGTAAAAAAATATGTTGAAAATACTAATATTTAGGCTCGGGACTACATAAAAGACCATTTCGACATTTCCACTGCCACTGGAACTTTTTCACTTTTTGAGGTGAATTTGCTTGTGTGCTTTTTTGTTGCGAGAAATGTAAAAGCGCAAATACTTCTATTAATCTCACGATCATACCCATACCCTCCAACAATACCCCTGCCGCCGAAATTATCCTTAAATCCAAAATTATTTTCTCGGATCTGGATTCTGGAAAATCCTAAATGTGGATCCTACCAGGTTTTTCGAATTGCACCAGATCTGGGATAATTTTAGATCCGGATCATACTTTTGCCTTTGAGTTGTGCGAGGATTAGGTCTAGTATTATTTAGGATCTGGATCCTACCAGGTTTCATTTCAAAGCAAAAGATAAGATCCAGAGTAATCCTGGGTCCGAAGCCCACCCATGGTTCTTCAAATGGCCCCAGGAGAATGGTAGATTAATAGAGGTTATGTGGCAATTATTTGATAGCTTCCCAAGTTTTAATTTTTCCTCACACTATAATTCGAAATTTACAGGTCACAATCCGCCACATCGGTGGCTTTTTGAGTTTGTATGCACTCACAAAAGAGAAATTTTACATGTGAATTTTTACTCCTTATGAAATTAAAATTTTTCTACCTTTTATCTTAAAATTTTCTAGGGACAAAGCAAGAAGCACTGCCGACAAACTACTTTTGGCTTTCGACACACCCACAGGTTTTAAAAAATCTTTTTTTTGAACCAGCTACATAACAATTTAAGGAATTCCAAAGTCACTAGTCAATTCATTTAGCAAATCTTCTTCAAATTATGGATGGTTTGCATTTTTTGTTGATTGACACAAATTCTGTTGTAAATCAATTTGAAGGGCGATGGGTGGATCTTCTATTTTATCAGAAATTGGCAGCCTGCACTTGGAGTTTACCTATCTGTCAGAAATAACTGGCAATCCTATCTACAGAGACAAGGTTTGTAAACCTGTTTTTGGATCATTTTTGGAATTGTGCAAGGGTGATATACCGGGCACTCCAAATTTTCGACTCATTCAAAAAACACATAAATTGCTGTGGTGTTTTTGGTATAACGACGACACGATCTATCAATACGACCGCTCGCGGCAATTGCAACTCGATACAACCTTTATCGACTCAGGGCCAATTTGCGTCTGTATTTGCTCGCGTGAATGAACTCTTTAAACACTGCATCTGATATGTTTTTTTCGATAATAGGATATATGCATAAAATTAGTCTAAGTTTATGTCTTAGTCTAAGTCTCAGTCCGTGAATATCTTTGACTGAGACTTAGACTGAGACTTAGACTGAAACTTAGACTGAGACTTAGACTAAGACTTAGACTAAAGTGTGTTCATGTAGCCAAAAAGGTCTAAGTCGCAGTCCGTGAACGAGTCATGAGGGTTCAAAATATTCGCATTATGATTTGCAACCGCCCCCCCCCTTTCCCCTTTAAAACTGATTTCGAGACTGATTCTTCGCGGACAAAACTTTTTCTTGTCGCCGTATAACTTCTTCCTGTCGCCGATGAGCTTTTTCTTTTTCTAAAAAAAGTTTTCTTCATTTTATTCTCAAGATAAAAGTTGACAAAAATAATTCTTGGGAAAAGAAAAAGCTCGTCGGCGACAAGAAAAACATTGTCGGTGACAAAAATAGGTTTTTCGGCGAAAAAAAGTCTTTCGGCCACAAGATTTTTCGGCGACAAGAAAAAGTACTTCGGCGACAAAAAAAAGTCCGACAAGGTAAAACCATTCTTCTCTAACATTTTGACTGATTTTCTTAAATTTTTACACTAGCGTGTACGCGGATTTTATAAGTTTATACAGTTAAACCTCGATATAGTGCGATCCCTTAAAATTTGTTCCCACCTAGGGTCTGACACCTTTGAAATATTGTGCCAAAGCTGATTCGTCAGTCTGATCAGCCAAAATCGTACAGATTCTGATTTCACCGGTCGTTTTTTTGAATTGCAAACTTTTTGCCGTAAAGACCCGCGGGTCTTGATATAGTGCGACCCTATTTTCAAAAAAGGGTCGCACTATGTCGAGACCCGCGGGTCTAAAGTTCGCCATTCAAAACCATTCGACCGCTGAAATCAGAATCTGTACGATTTTTCTGATCAGACTTACGAATCAGGTTTGTCAAAGATTTCAAAAATCGAGGTAAAGAAAGAGTCGGACCCTAGGTGGAAACTAACTTTAGGGTGTCGCACTATATCAGGGCTCGCAATTTTTTTTTCTCGAAATGAGACAAAAATTTCAAATTTTTTTTTGACCCCATTAAACAAATGAAGCAAAAGCTTTTACAACGACGGGGTAAAAAATTTAATATTCATTAAATTTTTGAAAATCAGACAAAATCAGACACTTTCTCAGAAATCAGTACATTTCTGCCAAATAAGACATTTTGAAATAAATCAGATTATACACCCCAAAATCAGTACATTTCTGATAAATCAGACGATCTGCGAGCCTTGCACTATATCGAGGTTTGACTGTAACTTTTTACAGACACAAAAACTAGGCAAAAATTTTTACAAAAAGGGTGGTGATTTGCCCAATTTTTTAGGTCGAGGGAAGTAATTTTTTATTATTTTTGGCACTTCAAGGGGAAAGAGGGTCACCGCAAAGCTGCTAATATTGGGTTGATCCATAAGTTCGTGGTTGGTTATACGTAACAGACCATATTTATGTATGGGTAACAAAATTATTGATAAATCAGAATCGGCACTCAATTAATTGCTGGGTTTGAAAATCGAAATTTTGACTACACAATTTACGATTTGAAACCCATCGGTTAATTAATAAATGATTAAATAACTAATCATGAATTAAATTTAATTAACCGATGGGTTTCAAATTGTAAATTATGTAGTCAAAATTTCGATTTTCAAAATTTTCGATCAGTGCCGAAATTTATCAAAAATTTTGCAACCCATACATAAATATGGTCTGTTGCGTATAACCACCCACGAACTTATGGAAAAAAAATAGAACATAAAAAGTTTTAACTGCGCTAGATAATTTTGCTCAATGATTTGTTTGTTTTATTTATTAAGATTTGTTTACCCGTCACACGACGTGTTCTGGAATGCTCTATTTGAATCCAAAATTCGTCATCAATAAAAGAACTGCATGATGCACGGTTGAAAAGAGTTCAGGGCTGGTTGAAATCTTTGAGCATTTCCGACGAAAGTCTATTCGCAGTGGATTCTTAATGTTTGGGAAAATTTGTCCGAAGAAAGCATTACTGAGTCTTCCAAAATCTGCGATAAAGTGAAAGCAACCAGATTCACTGCTTCAAGCCAGATGGTCTAGTTCTCAGTGGTCGAGCCAAGTTGCAGGAAGCAAGAATTTATAAGTAATTAGCTATGCTTATGGAAGAAATTGTCTGCTAGAGGAACAAGAAAATACAAAATTCGACAGTGATCTTTCTTTGGAATGATAATTGTTTGTTACGACATTAATGTAAATAAAATTTTTGTTTTAGTGCAACAGTGAATTTTAATTGGTTAAAAGGAAAATAATGATTGAAAAATAGAACGACATGCTTTAATAGAAGCCACCCCCTTCCCAAGGAGGTCGAAAAATAGAACACCATGTCGTTCTATTAGAAGTTTTACGGTAATTGCTTTTATTGGCGCTATAATTCATAATTCACCCTCAAAGATACCAAATTTTTAGAATTTGAAAACTTAAAACTTCAAATTTTTTAAAACTATTTTAATGGGCAAACTAGAATCAGACTTTATTTTGTTTTAAGGTCCAAAAAGTGCGAGATGCTTTGGACAATGCTACAAAAATCAATGGTCTGTATCCCAACTACATATCACCAGAGACTGGCAAGTTCCAGGGAGACCACATTTCGTTGGGTAAAATACTCTTTTGTGTCATCGCCATGCAAGGTCCATTGCAGGCGCCATGGGGGACAGTTTCTATGAAACTCTGCTGAAATCTTGGATCAGATCCAGGAAAGACAAACAAGCCTACAAAATGTACAAAGAAGCTTCTGTGGCTATCAGAAAACAGTGAGTTGTTCGCAAAAAGAAATTGCAACTATTCCAAACACCCATTTTAGCATGCTTTTCAAGTCCAAAGGAGGCCTTAGCTATCTGGCTGAGTTGAGAAATGGAGGTGTGGAACACAAGGTAAACCACTTTTCCGATATTCCGCTTCATTAAACTGAGTTATAGATGGGTCATTTGGCCTGCTTCACCCCTGGAATGTTTGCTCTAGAGGCTGTAAATGAGCCAGACCCCAAAGAAAAGATTGCAATCATGCAATTAGCTGAAGATTTGGGCGAAACTTGTAGGTTTGATTGAAAAGGTGTTCCAAAATTAGGTGCAATGCAATTTCCCAAACAACAAAAAACAAATCAATTGTCAGACCAACTTTTTTGCCGTTATCTTTGCGTATTCAGATTAAGCGTGAAATTCTGAGTCTGTTCCGGCTGTTCAATCGACCGTCCAAGTGTTAATCAAAATTCTTTTGAATACCGTATTATCTCTAATTAGTGCCCCCTCTCTAATAAGCAAACCACCACTTTTTTTATGCCACAATTTAGTTTTTTGTGCCACGATTTGGCTTTTTTCTGCCATGTTTTACTCAATAAAGCACTTCAAGGAAGAAGAGTGCAGAGCTGTGGAAAGAGCGGAGGGAGGATCATTGATATATGATGAACTTTCTCACCTATTAATTAAAGTATGACATAATGTTATACAAAAGCAAAATCGTGGCAGAAAAAAGCTTCGTCCTAAATATTCACGAGTGGAGAGAAAAAAATTCATTTTAAATATTAAAAATTTCAAAATCGAGAGAATTATTACCACACATTTGTAATTTTTTGATTTGATTTTTTTTAATGCCATAGTATGTTAAAACAGACTCATACATATTTCAGACTTCGTATTTACATACGCTACCAACCATACGCTGCCCAGTCCAAGGCTAAAAAATTACAAACAAAACAACATGGAAACCAAGTCGAAAATTCCCACTTTGTTGGATATGGCCGAAATACCTATGACATGATTACCATAACACTTGGTAATCATGTCATTCAGTTTAAGTTCTACTCCAAGTAAATGCCGGTAACCAGTGCAAGAAGTCCAAAATTTTCTGTCCCTTCCATCACATCACTCTTTCGCATTCAAATATGTAGAGCACTTTTAATGCTACAGTCAAAACTCGTTACAGTGCGACCCCTGGGGATCGACCACAATTCGCACTATGACGAGACTGGCACTATATCGGGACTTTTGAACCAAAATAGTTGAAAAACGCACTATAGCGAGTTTTTCACAATTTTCAACAAAAAATCTTTTATTTTAGCAATAACTTTGATACACCACTTTTAACAAAAAATATTAACAGAAGAGAACTTACCCTTCACAGCCATCGTCTTGTTGGGTAGGAGCTGCCGAAAAAGACCTGTTTCATCCGCGTTAAAGATAACGTCTGCTGAGTAGCCAGTCAAAGAGCCTTGCAAAATCTGTTGTTGCCACTCGCGTAGAGATCCAATGTCCACTGCCACAGCTTCGCCTTGCTCAGTTTTGAATCGAATGCCATGACAATCCTTGAATCCCTTCATCCAACCATTACTTGCGTCAAAGTTGATGATCCCGAGTTCAGCTGCGATAGCAAGTGCCTTTTCCTGCAAGAGATTGATAAATATCTAAAAATATGCACAAAAAAATAACCTTCAGCAAATCTCCGCTCACTGGAACATTATTGGGCTGGAGTGCACAATTGTGAAGTGCTCTAAAATTGCAAATTAACATGTTTTTATTACGTTTTAAGGTCTAAAACATTCTTAAAAAATGTTTTTAGGGCGCAGAAAAGACATTTTTGGGAATTTTTTTTACAAAAAATTGGACTTTTTTCCCAAAAAACGAGTACCTTGATACCCTTATTATTATTTTTACCTTGTTTTTCTCACTGGACTAGGCAAAAAGAGCTTCTAATTGCATTTATATCTTACGAATCTTGCTCGGATTCATCTCTAAGGTAAGTGAGTGCGCGCATCTCTAACTCCTAACACCATTTTGGGACACTTCACAATTGTGTACTTTAGCCCATTATTGCATCGGACCTGCTTGTGCCAACGGATTAGAGCTTCTTCCATATGTTGATACTTTCCTGCTCTGAGACGCGTCCTTTTTGCTTTGCCGCCATCTTCGATTGCTTCAAGAACTCCTTCTCTATCCTTCAGAATTTTGCGAATAGTAGCCTCCAGCATCTTGAAATTATCCGCCAGCCTAGTCTGGTTGCTTTCCTTCTCGGCTGCTTCTATGATCTCTTTTTTCTCGAGCAACGATATTACAAGACGCTTTTTAGGGAGTAGCCATTTATAAATTCAGGATAAATATTCCATTGATTCCATCGCTCACTTTGCCTCTACATTGTGAACTTAGCCTTAAAAATGGCAATAAACACTGCATAAAAGGAACTTTTGTTTCATAAATGGTCAAAATGTCCTTTTTTACCTAAATGTCCTTTTTCTTCAGGTATTCAAGAAATAAAATATTCGGCGCAGGCACATTGAAAAAAAGCGCCCCCTCTCCAATAAGCGCCTGCTCTCTAATAAGCGCCCCCTCTCCAATAAGCGCCCCCTCTGGACAAAGGTTGAAAAATAAGCGCCCCGGGGCGCTAATTAGAGATAATACGGCATAAACATCAGTGCGTTTCCTACAATAGTTTTAATTCTTATTTTTGAGGTCATGAGTCATATGTCAGAGCAGCTGCCAGAATAGGCCCAGAGATGTTTTACTTCGAAGAAGGCACAGAGGCGATGACAACGTCTGTGTTCGCTCCTTAAAATAATAAATTTTACACGCAAATTTTTTTTTAGAAAAGGCGACGCTGGCTATATTCTGAGGCCTGAAGTCATAGAAGGATGGTTTTATTTGTGGAGATTCACCAAAAACAAGGTTTGTTCTAAAAATTCATGTTCATAATTTGCTGTCATGGAAAAAATCATTAGCTACTCAGAACATTAAAATTTTCCCAACTTTAAAAAGTTTAGCAAAATCCTCTGAAGCCACCCCTCCTGAATTAAATCCTCTTTTTGATCTACTTTTTTAATACTGCTCTCAGACAATTTGCGCCTCAATTTGTAGCTTATTTTACTGCCTACAAAATGGATGGTAACCTGCCTAAGAGCAGGTTTACAAAAGTGACTTCAAAACACAATACCAAAAAGGACCCTAGTATAAAATACCATCCCCCCCCTCCCCGTGATTTATTCTATACTAGCGCCCAAAAATAGCGCCGCAATTTTGAATCCGGGGAAAATTCTATCAGAAAATATACGGGTATGAGCGCAGCGTTGATTGCAGTCAGTTTGTCAGCATTTTGGCTGAATTTTTTTCTTCCTATGCCTTGCGAAAATAGTCGGCCAAACCATTGGTGCTACCGGAGAATCCGGTCCCATTTTTGCCTTGGTCCCCCCTGTTGTTTTTTTTCCTCAAACCTCTTTTCTTTTTGCCCTGCTTCCCTGTTATTGTTTTGGATTGTCTAAAACCTACCCTATCGCAAAAAAAACAACAGGGGGACCAAGGCAAAAATGGTTAGTCAAAAACCATTAGTCAGTCGAGGAATCGTCGGAGTTATGTTCCACATGCTGACAAACTGAGTGCTAGTAACTTGTCTTTATGGCGTATTTTCTCTAACAGAGCTTTCCACCCTCCTCCGAGTTACCACCTATTTTGTTCCCAGTGAGATGAGCTACAAAAAATAATCCAAAAAACTCAAATTCAGAAATACAAAGAATGGGTCTGGGATGCAGTCACAGCCCTCAACAAACACTGTAGAGTGGAGAATGGATTTGTTGGCTTGAGGAATGTTTACAAACCTGAACAGGTAAGTACAATTTTTACTAAAAAAATAAGGTAACACTATAGAATGCTACACTGAGACGCCTACCAAAAATTTTGAACCACAGGGGGTCACGGGCTTTCAAACCAAAGAAAATTCTGACATTGAGTTTTTACTGAAATTCGAATTTATTTGTCTCGACAGGAAAGTTTTTCTTATGATTTCTTTGAGAAAATGACCTGCTAACTTCAAAGTGGCATAACTTTATTTTCCTACGTCTATCTGAAAAAAGAGATTCAAGGCTACATTTTGGTATAGTGGGTTCTGTCGAAAACAGGTGTCCCAGACAATTTTTCAGGTGTCCGAAGGTTTTTTTGCAATCAATTCTCTCAGAAACGCACTTTTTGACAATGAAATTTCAACCGATTTGATACCAGATGAAGATTGTGGATGGTCTCGGAGTAAATTGAATAAACGGATCAAAACAGGATGAAAATGTTGATATCTTGTTGGAGGAAGCTGTAGCTTTAATAATACTGCTTTTGTTGTTGTGTTGCCGACGGCCTGCAGTTTTCATGCTGCATTGCCGTCGCGACAGCATCGAATGTTCTGGAAATAAAAAGTGGTATCGTATTTTAAAGTAAAGGATAGGATGGATATCTTCTATATAAAAGATTTGGAATTGACGTAATTTCTAAATTAGACGAAATCAGGTGTTCCAGACAAATTTTCTGGTGTCCGAAAATTTTTATCCCCAATTGATGTTGAAACAATGAGAAGTGTGTTCTAGAAATAAAATTTTCAAATTCCTCGCATTTTTTTGGGTCTAGGAGTGCCCTTTCCAGCGAAAAAATAAAAAATAAATAAAACGACGCCACCGGCGGGAGTCGAACTCGAGTCCCTTTTTGGTCAAAAGGAAGAGTTTTCGCATTACACCACCACGAAATTTCATGCAAACGCCTCAATGTCCTGTTTTGAAAGCACGTGGGGGTATCATGGTTTTTTAGTCAAAATTTCATAATTTAAATTGGCGCCAAAACATTTTAAAGGTGATTAAGGGTAGGAGAAAGGAATAAAGGGGACCACTTTTATGGCACAACGTTAAAAAAAGTAAATTTTCCTTCGGGGGGCGCAGGGGGCTTGATGGCTTGGGGTTGAGATGCGCACACCCACATACCTTAGACACAAATCACTCGAAAGTGAATCTGGAATCATAAAATGAAATTCTATGGTATAGTCAAAAATAAACATTAAAGTTATTGAATTTTCAGGGTTACGATGATGTTCAACAATCCTTTTGTAAGTGACTTTTTCACGATTTAAAGTAAGACATAACTACACTGCAGTACTCTATAAACTTATCCAAAAGAGCGGATTGTCACCAGGCCTGTGTTTGAACAAACAAAAAAAATACTTCACCTATGGCCTCCATCCCTAAAAAATTTATCGGCTGGAGTACACAACTGTGAAGTGCTCTAAAATTGCAAATTAACATGTTTTTATTACGTTTTAAGGTCTAAAACATTCTTAAAAAATGTTTTTAGGGCGCGGAAAGACATTTTTGGGAATTTTTTTTTACAAAAAATTGGACTTTTTTCTTAAAAAACGAGTACCTTGATACCCTTATTATTATTTTTACCTTGTTTTTCTCACTGGACTAGGCAAAAAGTCTAATTGCATTTATATCTTACGAATCTTGCTCGGATTCATCTCTAAGGTAAGTGAGTGCGCGCATCTCTAACTCCCAAGCCCCCATGCCCCGTCCGGGGCTTGGGGGCTGCACGTTTGAAATAACACCATTTTGGGCCATTTTGGGACACTTCACAATTGTGTACTTTAGCCAATTTATCTTCCACGTTTCCATCTTCCGGGTCTGCAAAGATAAAAAATTGAAAAATGGCATATTTTCGAACAAAATTTTTCAGACTGCCTTAATTAAACCAGTTTCGGAATCGAAAAACCAAAAAAGTTCTCATTATCGCCGTGGTTTAAATTAGCCATAACTTTATTTGGTAGCGTCAACCCTAACTTTTTTTGACCATACCGATTGGTGCAAAAATAATTCGCAGAAAAATGTCGGAACACAAAGTTGTGGCAAATTTAAACTGCGGCGAATACCGCAAATTTTCCAGTAACCGCCTAGGGCCAAATATCAGCGGGTCCTCTTATATCGAGAGTCGACTGTAACACGAAAAAATTTCAGGGCTAGCCGAAACGCTCAAATATGCCCTGCTCACATTTGCAGACGAAGAAGTGCCACTTGACAAGTGGGTGTTCAACACTGAAGCCCATCTATTTCCTATTCAACCCAAAACATAGCCTGGAGATTCAAAAACTCTCAACTATAAAGTATCCCTGCCAAATATTCCACTCATTCTTTACGCCTATGTTAATATTTTTTGCTTAGGCTTAGTTCGCTAGTGTTGAGAATAATTTTTTTTGCCTGTGTCTATGTTGTTTTTGTAAGTTTTCTTTTCTCTTGCTTTGACGGGTATTTAGCCATTATCTGGTCAGGTAACGGGAGGAATATATGATACCGATTTGATTTAGCATTGTTTGTAGACTTGCGCATAATAAATTTAGCTGTTTTAGTCGCACCTATTCGACATGCTATGTGATGTCTTGACTCTTCCGTAGATTTTTTATTTAAATATCTGGCACAAATACATACAGCCTACTCTAGCTTCAACAAAAAAATTGGCTCTATATGCATTCGCATCTCTGGAAAAAAAGATGCCTTGGTCCCCCTGTTGATTTTTTCGAAAAAAGGTTTTTTTCCCAAAAGTCTCAAAAAGTGTTTATTTTCACTTTTTAGAATTTTCACACAAAAAATTTTCGGCGAAAAATTTTCATGAAAAAATTTTGCCTTGGTTCCCCCTGTTTTTTTTTTTGGAAAAAAGTTTTTTTTTCCAAAAATCGTAAACAGCATTCAAATAACAAGAAAATGGGTACCTGAATAATCTAAAAAGATAAGGTTCGAACATAGTTTTGTTAACTGGGGCTTACCGCATAAAGAAACTCTAGTATGCATATTTTTTACGCATCCAGAGTCACTTTCGAGTGATTTGTGTCTAAGGTATGTGGGTGTGCGCATCTCAACTCAAAGCAACCAAGCCCCTGCTATATCTCGCTTTTTTACTAATCAAACACTGTTGTAGACAACATTTTTATAATAAAACCTATGTTATTATTATGCAAACCGAAGCAGTTTAACTGTTTTCAAAAAATTATGTTTTAGGCGCCGCCTGGCGACTTTTCTTCTCGTCAACAAGTATGGTACTTTAACGCATTTCTGCCGAAATTAATTTTCAAAAAATCGAAATTTTTTTGAATTTTTTTAAACGTCTTAATTAGGTGTAAAAACAGAAGTATGAGATAGAAAATAGAAGTATAAGATAAATGACTAGGGTTGTCCAATCCGAATATTCGCAAATATTCGGGAGCAATGTTTGCAGTGCGAACAGTCAAGCAACTGTATTGTTGACTGAGAGTTGACTGTATTGGGATAGTTGACTGTATTGTTGACTGAGAATTGACTGTATTGGGATAGTTGACTGTATTGTTGACTGAGAGTTGACTGTATCGTGATGGTTGACTGTATTGTTGACTGAGAGTTGACTGTATAGGGATAGTTGACTGTATTGTTGACTGAGAGTTGACTGTATCGTGATGGTTGACTGTATTGTTGACTGAGAGTTGACTGTATTGGGATAGTTGACTGTATTGTTGACTAAGAGTTGACTGTATTGGGATAGTTGTCTATAGCACAGTTTGCAAAAGTAGTAGGACAATATTCGCGAATATTCGCAAGCATTTCGAATATTCGCGGCCATTGCAATATTCGCGTGAATATACCAACTCCATAAGTGACGACAACGCAAAAAGGCGCTAATTTAAACACAAATATTTTTCTATACTGGTTTCTTCAAAATTTGAACTACTGAGTTTGTCACCAGGGAAAACTTTTTTCTAGCCTTTTATTTGGCATATTTATGCTTGAAAAAAAGCTAAGATGCTGTTGGTGATCCCCCTTTTTACAGAGTTTAAAAAAATAAATAAAAAATCGGATAATGGCCTATTTTTAGAAAAAGAGCGTAACAGACGATAGTCCAAATGCTATATGTAGATGAATATGCGACTTTGACTAATTCAAATTAGCGCGGGACACTTCTCTTTCGCCTCTCACTGTACTCTTTAGAGTACTTCGAAATAACTCAAAAGAGTACAGTTCGAGACGAAAGAGAAGTGTCCAGCGCGCAATTGAATTTGCCAAATTCTCATTATCATCAACAAGCATGGTCCTTTAAGCAGGGTTCTGAATCGTTCTTTTATAAAAAATTTGTCCTTTTTTAGTATAGACCTGTGGCCTATCTTACTATTTGAAAATTGGCAAAAATTTCCATGGAAAATTGGAAAATGAAAAGTGGAAAATTTCCAATTTTCTTTCTTACTAAAATATTTTCCACTTTCCATTTTCCAATTTCCATTTCCATTTTCCATGGAAAATGGAAAATTTCTAGTTTTCAAGAAATCATAAATTTAACTCCGAACACATGTGAAGACGACCGAAAAAAAAGCCATTAGTTTATTTTTCGCAAATGTTTACAACGGAGAAACAACAACACACATTTACCACTTATCAACAAATGCATTTTCTTCCATTCCAACAGGATCATCTTCTTCAGGGCATGCAAAAATTCTGAACTGCGGCAAGACTTCCAACTGCACTTCTTTCTCGTAGATAGATAGCTCCAAGAGGCGATTTTCCGACTGAATCTTGCGAAGCTTTTCACCTTTGATTACGTCATCCATTGTATACAAATCTCGCCTGAAACAAGTAACTTATAGAATTATTTGCCAAGCAGAACATTTAAATAACAAGAACTTTTTGTGAAACACTAGAGAAACACTGTAGCTACCCTAGTATTGGTTTTATGGTTAGTAAAATCACTATTTTCCAAAGTCAAGCGGTGCTCAGCGCACGATTTTAGGTAGAATTGATGGAATTTTTTAATTTTCCAATCTTATATAGTATTTGGCATGTGTGGGTGGGTGGGTGGTTAACGCTTTTTCACTTCGAAGGCCAGAACGTGTCGTAGATAGCGAAATCACTTTTGTCGCCGATACCATCGTGTTCCCCAGAATGTCAGCTTTCGTTTAAAAAAAAGAACAGGCGAAAAAAATGAGTTCTAATAGGGGATATACCTATTTTTATGAATGAAGTCATAGCCCCTCATTGAAATTTCGAAATAACTGTACTATACAAATAACTGTACTATACAAATAACTGTACTTTACTATAGAGGCGCCGATAGGCGTCAGTGGTCCCTTGTTTCCAAATAGTAAGACAGAAAATTGGAAATTTTCCACTTTCTATTTTCCAATCTTCAAATAGTAAGATAGGCCCCTGATGGTCACGGGAAATTACACTGAATGACTTTGTACAAATTTTTTCACCGGAGCAGCCACGAATTGATCTCTTTGTATAAGTATTTAACTTTATTATGAACATCAATCCCTATCCTTGATGTATTTAAAAAAAATTTTTTAAAGTTAATTATAAACTGGCCATAATGTAGGTCTTAAATTGGATGTGGAAGTTTTTGAGGTACCTTAGCCTTGCGTATTCAACAGGTTGTAAAGTGTTTCCGTAAACTCATGCTTATTTTGCAAGCGAAATTTATTTTGACTGATTTATAAGTTATTCATTCCCACATGTTACATTGCTTTTATTAACAGCCGACCTTGAAGTAAACTCCTCAAAAATACATAAATCAAAAATGGTCACATCAAACAGACAACAAATATTGAGGATTAATGAAGCCAACAAAAAAACTTCTACCAAAAAAATTTTCCTAACAATAAAACAAATTTTTTGCGTCTCTAGAATTATATGACAGATTTTTAAGCAAATGACAATAAATCAAAAAAAAACGTTCAATAAATAATTTGCACATAAACAGCGGGAAATAGACCTAGTTTTTAGCAGTAAAACATTAAATTAATTCTCAAAATAGTAAAATTGTTAGTCTTAAAGTTTCAAAGTTCGTATTTCAGTTGAGGGAGAAGTGCTGTCGCTACTTTCTAAAAAAGGTCGGACAGAAAATTAGTTTGGCACAAAACAAATACACAAGAATTGGGCAAATCGAGAGAGAGAGCAGAAAATAAAGCAATTGAGATCAGAAAAAATGCAAAGTAGTCCTAATGGGGGTTGGAAACTGATTTTTACTAAATTTAGCAGTCTTCTTGGCTAAACTTCCTTATATGGGAACTACCCAAAATCATGTTTTGACCACTTTTTTAGATGTTTTAGACCTTGAATGCTACAGAAAACGTGTTATTTTTAGAGATAGAAAAACGCCACCCAACGGGATTCCGGGACGGGATTTTTCACCTAGATTGAGACCGGGACCGGGATTTTGTGAACCTACCGAGCGGGACCCCGTATGGGATCCCGGTAAAATGACCGGGATTTCAGTTGTCTTAATTTAAGCTGCAAAGTACCAAATTTTTGATATTTTTCAAGCATTTTTAGCAACGAAGCAAAGACAAAATGTGTTTGCCTTTTTGTGTTTTTTTTTTCACCGCTGTGATCAATAGTTTTTTTCATTAAGATGAGCGTGATCTGGAGCATCGGGCTATTTGAAAAGTTATCAGCTGGTGAGGCGAAATGTCGAGTGTGCCAAAAACTAATCAAAATGACGGACTAAAGTACAAAGGGGTTTTTTACGCACGCAAAAACTGACGCGGATTACACTACAAAGCTGAAAGATGCAGAAGAAAAGCTTTCTTCTCAAAGAAATTCGATGGATTTAATTTCCTTATTTCATTGACCGGGATTTAGGTGAAACCGGGACCGCGATTTTCGAAATTGACCGGGCGGGATTCCGGGACGGGATTTTGGGTCAAATTTTCGTCCAACGGGACGGGGTCCCGGCCGGGACCCCGTCCCTGATTGGGAAACACATTTGCATAAAAAAAATTGACAAAAATTCACTTTGTTGGACCTGTTTTCATTATTTTTGAAAAATGTTTGGTGTGTAGTCTTGTTTTTTTTGCTGTGTTATTATTATTTTTTAGTGCTTAATGGCTTTGAGTTTGATTCGTCTTGATGATATCGAATAAAGATTTGTGGTTTTTTTTATCGTGCTAAATAAATCTGTAACTTGATTATATGAGGATATCTAAAATTCAGAGGGACCAAGTCAAAAAGTGTATTTTTTGTCAAAAAATTTTTTTATGCAAATGTGTTTCCCAATCAAAATAACACGTTTTCTGTAGCATTCAGGGTCTAAAAGATCTACAAAAAGTGGTCAAAACATGATTTTGGGTAGTTCCCATATAGGGAATTCATGCCGTCTTTTTTTATTGTCGTAAGAACAATACTTTTGTTTGATGGGGCATGATCATGCTCTCAATTTTCGAATGTACGACCACCAAGCATGTTTAATAACTTTTAAAATATTATTAGCGTACATACGTTTCACAGCTTGAAACGTAAAAGAAATCAGTCAAAACACACTTTTGGGAGGAGGCGGTATAACGAAGTCCTGCCTTGAAGTCTAACAATTGATAATTTAGAAATAAAGAATCTGCTAAAATGTGATTACTAGGGTTGGCCTACCTACCACCCTCCCTCCCCTCATGGCTTGAATTTTCCCTTTTTACAGCTTTTAGTTTTCATTGCGAAATTTTATAACTTTTTGTCTTTATTCAAATTAAATCGAACAAATTAGTAGAGGGAGCCTTGGGCTATCCGATGCAATTTAAAACGAGACTATATCATCACAAAATTGAAAATTCCGCGCGGGGCGAAGTTTTTCTGATTTTCATGCCCAGAAAATGAACCCAGTTATGGAACTGGCTTATTGCTCATGTTTTAAATTTGCTCAAAAAAATCTAAAACTTTAAGCTTTCCTTTGAGCTCAAAAATTACGAATGATGCAAATTTAAAACATGAGCAATAAGACAGTTCCATAACTGGGTTCATTTTCTGTTGAAAACTAAAAGCTGTAAAAAGGGAAAATTCAAGCCATGATGGTTTGTGTGTTAAAACTCCAAAATTCCATGTAGCAACATGAATTTTACTTTTCAGTTTGTAGCGCAGAGTCTCAGCTTTCTTTTAAGTCCAAATTTGCTGTAATACCGCAAAAAATTTGGCGTAAAAAAATCATTTAAAAAAATTTTAAATTTTAAATCCTTTTTTGTCTAATTCTTATACCGTAAAACCTCTATTAAACAGCCCCCCTACAGTTAACTATTTTCAAATTTCCCCAACATTGTTTATTTTTTAAAACGTACGACCACTCATTTTGTAGATCTTCCCAAACTCTACAAAATGAGTGGTCATACGTTTTAAAAAATATTCAATGTTGGGGTTAAAAAACCAAAACAAATTTGAAAATGGTTAACTGTAGGGGGGGGGCGTTTAATAGAGGTTTTACGGTATGTTTTTTTTTGGTCCTGCCACGAAAGCTCTTATTGGGTTGGTCCATAAGTTCGTGGGTGGTTATACGTAACAGACCATATTTATGTATTGGTTGCAAAATTTATAATAAATTAGAATTGGCATTCAACTAATTGCTGGGTTTGAAAATCGAAATTTTGACTACACAATTTACGATTTGAAACCCATCGGTTAATTAATAAATGATTATTTATTAATTTTGTTTAAAACCATGTTTTTGACCCCTTTAAAGACTCGGGCAAGTTACTTTTAATTTTGTAGCCAGGCTGACGAGCTAAATAAATTTCTGTATTTTGGTTTTTTTGAGGTTATCGACGGACCCTTTTAAGTTGAATTACTTTCGGTCCGCAAGAAAAAATTCAAATTTTATTCCGATATTGCTTCGAAAAATGCTTTTCTAATTCGGAAAACATATTTTTCAGCTCTTATAACAACTTGGAGAGCTTCAAAAAGTGTTGAAAACATGATTTCGATGCATGACTAAATCAAAAACTTTAGGCACAACAAAATGCATACAAATAGCAACCAAGATGACATTAACAAATAAATATGATCATATAGGACAGTCAAAATACAATTAGTTTACCCGTCTTCACAAATTTGAGCGCTTTCTAGGGCAAGGGGGGTCTATAAAAGTGGAGCTACATCAAAAATAAAGCTCTTCTTCAATTAAAGTAAGTGTGTGTGGGTTCAATGACAACCACATGCTTCAACCTTCATGTCGGGGTAGGTTTTCACAACCACCACATTGTTGACGTCGCGGTAGAGGATGGAGATGGGTGACATCTCCACTGGCACACAAGAAGGGGGAGGCACGACACTTGGGTCTATGGAGTTGATCAAGGACTGGATGATGGCATGATTGGTGGTGTTCAACTGGCTAGGCAGGGGATGTGGACATCTGCCTCGGCACTGGTAGGCTTCATACCCGACTAAATTTGTTCGGCTAAGCTTTTTATTACCAAATTATCAAAAATCAATCGAGCCATTTTGGGAATTTTTGTTTATTTTTTTATTTATTGGCTAATTACTTGTGTAAGTACTTACCTGGAGCCATGATCCAGTCCTGCCAGTTCAGCTCCGCAAAGTCCACATATAGCTCTGTGCGTCGGCACTGCGTATTTTCTTTGGAGGAGTGGTGTTTACGGTGCTTGCGGTGTTTGCGTTGAGCCTTCATTATACTTCTTTTGGTGCGTCTGCTTGCGGGCGTAGAGCCTTCTTCCAGGTTTTCGGCAAACACCACCAGGGCGGCTGACCGTTGTAGATCTACTGGAAGGCCCTCGCCTGATGAGTGCTCAACAGTAAAAGATACCTAAAAATAAAAAATTACAGTTGACTCTGAATATTTCCTAACTTCGACCTCCCATTCGACCAGTAAATTTTTTGACCATAAATTCAGAGAGAATATTTTATGTGCATCTAATAAACTTTTCTGCAAAATTTTAGATGAAAATAAATGTCTTTCAGCTGAAAAAACGTCTTTTAGGTGCACAAAAAAGTTATTAGATGCAAAAAGAGGGTCGGGGTGGTCCAAGAAGGGTGGTCAAAGAAGTTCCGTCCCTTTCAAATGGTCATAGCTTTTGTTGCGAGTCGATTTTCGAAAAATTCTGTTTTTGACAATTTATTTTTCTAGCTGACAATATTTTTTTGGTGTATAATGTCGAAAACACGATTTGGCGCTAGTGAAGAATAGGGTTCCAAAAATTAGCTTGGTCCCCCTGCTGTTTTATTTGTAAAAACAACAGGGGGGACCAAGCTGATTTTTACGAAAAAACAACAGGGGGGACCAAGCTGATTTTTGGAACCCTATTCTTCACTATAGCCCACGATTTTTGCTTTATTCTATTTTATAAAATTCATTCTATTCATCCACCCACCACATCCATATTATTCCTCCTCCTGGTTAGGGCTTCAGACACATCAAAGTCCATCCAATGTTTAGTTTTACTGAGCATCTTAGACTGTGCCCTCCTAGTGTCGAGCACCCTCCTGCCATCACCCACCTCAATCACCTTAAATCTGGCAGTGCCATTGCATGGTTGCAGCCTTAGTGGCAGCCTTAAATCAGCTCTTAGCACCCTCTCTCGATCCACCTGCCTGCCCACCGCCGTCAAATTGTAGGTGAGAAGCCAGCCATGTGGAGTACTGTCTAGCCTGGAGGGGTAGTAGTGACGGATGGAATCTGCCTCGCCCTGCTCCACCTGATTGTACAAATCCCACAAATAGGCAGGCATTTGGGCAGGCTGGGTGGTGGTTTGTTGGTCAGCTCCTTGGATTTGCTCTGTCAGAGCTTCCAAGCCAAACTTTTTGAGGAACAAACTCCGCACCAAATGCCTTTCCTCAGGCGTAAAATGCAGCAAATTGGCTGTGGTGATGTTGGGCAAGATGGCAGCAAGGGTGATCCAGATGGAGGTAACCAACCAGACAGACCACCTGGTTGGGCTCCTGGAATTCCACTGAGATTTAGTATTGGCTTTGGAGATGCTGAGGGCAGAAGAGCAGATAGGCTGGCCAATTTTCTCGCTTTTGAATCGCATTGATTAGGCTGGATCAGTTGGTTGACTTAATCACCGACGAGCAGCAGAAGATTAAAATTGAACATAGATTTGGGCATCAAAATCATTTAGGAATTGGGGACTTGGAATGTCTGTTTTGGACTGGTTTGGGATTGGCAAAACACGTAATTGAAGAATACTCGTAGGTAATAGTAGTTTTTGTTTAATAGTTGATTAGTAGTAGAAGAAGAAATCGTGGTTTCGTAGCAGCAGTAGCAACAGCCGTTTTAAATCCTGGCCTAGTTAAAATAGCCAGCACTTCGGTCGCTTCACTGAAAAAAGGTTAGTTAGACGAAGCAGAACACTTTGTTTCATGAAAAAATGGCAATTTGGAAGCCAATTAAAGTAGACTCTCAAACAGTGCTACTCAAACCCGAAAAATCAGCTCCAGCTGGAGCCAATTTTTCGTTCTGGCTCCGAATTCAATTTTTTTAAATTTCACTGCAAACTCGTATCTTTATCAGCGCTGCTCTCGGCCGTACAAAAGTCTGGATTTTAATCCACAAACATTCGATTCCGAAGGTTGGCTTAAGCTAGAGATGGTCACCTGATTCTAACCGATGATTTAGAATTTGACTAATATACCTATCAGAGATTTCCAAAATGTTAAACTTCAGTTTTGGTTGGAAATTGGTTAAATCGAAAAAGTTTTAGGTCCATCACAAAATTTTGGAGTGTTTAACCGAAATTGGAATCGGTAGATTTTGTTAGACTTAAGGAATTTGAATCGCATTGGTTTAGGCTAGTGGTCGTACAGTAGCGGAAAAAAAACATGCCCCAAGCATAAATCGTAAATGAAAAAAAAACTGCAAAATCAGCATTTAGAGGCAAAAATTAGCAAAATGGTTTAAAAATGCTGATTTTCGAATTTTATCGTATTTTTATCATAAAAAATTAACACTTTGGGTCAAAATGTCCAGAAATCAGCGCACTTACAAGCACTGGTTTAGGCACAGATAAACAAGCTCTCAATGGTATCTTTGTTTGATGTTTAACGGCAAATTAAAAATATTTTTTGAGAAATTTGCTTTCTTTATAGATTTTTATAGATCACATCTATTGGGTTGATTCATAATTAATGCGGATTTTTGTTGCCTTATGATTCTTTTGATCTATTTCTTCTTTAAATTTGCTTTTTTGTTTTAAAGTATGCCCTCGCTTTTAGTTAAGAAGAATGCGCGTCGAAAACCACCTTCACATTCGCCATATCATGCTCTACCACTTCGAGAAAGGATGGAGGGCAGCGCAGTCTTTTCGCGATATTGTCGAACTCTTTGGCGAAGAGGCGATCAGTCAAAGTCAGGTGGAAAGATTTGAGAGCTTGATCATTAAAGTCAGATGGGCGACCTCTTCCTTTCTCATTTTTCAAGCTTGTGTCACCGGATTCGAAACGCTTGAACCATCTTTCCACCTGACTTTGACTGATCGCCTCTTCGCCAAAGAGTTCGACAATATCGCGAAAAGACTGCGCTGCCCTCCATCCTTTCTCGAAGTGGTAGAGCATGATATGGCGAATGTGAAGGTGGTTTTCGACGCGCATTCTTCTTAACTAAAAGCGAGGGCATACTTTAAAACAAAAAAGCAAATTTAAAGAAGAAATAGATCAAAAGAATCTTAAGGCAACAAAAATCCGTATTAATTATGAATCAACCCAATATTATATCTTAAAAAAGTTTTATACTTTTGTAAATTTTTAGCAGAACATAGAGGCTGTGAAACTGCCTACAAAATAGCAAAAAAACAGACTGCGATGAAAAAAAATAATGATAATAAAAGTGACTATAGACCAAATGCAATAAAACGAACACATCATCACCCAAAAAGGGTGGTAATTCAGCTCAGCAATTAGGCAAGCATGAAATGATATCAATTCATGGGATCCAGCTGGCTTTTTCGGCCCAAACTTTAGCAGTAACACCAAATTATCAATTTAAAAAAAAACAGAAAGACTGTTGTGAACAGCAAAACAAGTGTGTAGACTGACGCAAACAAAAAAGTTTGGAATCAGCACGAGAATGCTGGATGCAATGATACTCCTACCTGGACCACTCCGTTACCAGACCACTGGACTAATCCCCTCAGTCAACAAACACACCCTACAAAACTGCAAATAAATTTGGCTGCAAAAAAAGTTGTAAGCCTCCGAAAATAGCAACAAAAATGAGATGGTTTTGGCTGCAAAACAAGCATAAGATTATTTATTATTGTTTTAGTGGGTGGCCCAGAGGTTGACACTGCGCTTTTTTAACCCCTCTAAATTGCACCCCGGGGCCAACGCCTTTTTTGGTCAAAGGCTATGGCCCATTTGTCTCCTCCTTCTGTGTACTAGTGCTCCACCCACAACAAGTGGCATGAAGCGAAGAAAGAGACGAAAAAACAGACCAATTTGGAATCTATCAAATCCCTTTTATGTGGGCCGCCTGGAACTCTCTGCTACTCAACAAATAAAAGTTGCACTTGGACAAAATAAACAAGGGTTTGATAGAGTAAAGATCTTTTTTCCAAAAATGTGTCGGCTTGGGGCGGGAATCAAATTGGACGATTTGGCAGTTTAGAAGCGGAGCACTTAACCTTGACCCCCTTCACTCAATTAACCTGGACCCCGTCACTCAATTAACCTGGACCCCGTCACTCAATTAACCTGGACCCCCGTCACTCAATTAACCTGGACCCCGTCACTCAATTAACCTGGACCCCCGTCACTCAATTAACCTGGACCCCGTCACTCAATTAACCTGGACCCCGTCACTCAATTAACCTGGACCCCCGTCACTCAATTAACCTGGACCCCGTCACTCAATTAACCTGGACCCCGTCACTCAATTAACCTGGACCCCCTTCACTCAATTAACCTGGACCCCGTCACTCAATTAACCTGGACCCCCGTCACTCAATTAACCTGGACCCCGTCACTCAATTAACCTGGACCCCCGTCACTCAATTAACCTGGACCCCCTTCACTCAATTAACCTGGACCCCCGTCACTCAATTAACCTGGACCCCCGTCACTCAATTAACCTGGACCCCGTCACTCAATTAACCTGGACCCCGTCACTCAATTAACCTGGACCCCCTTCACTCAATTAACCTGGACCCCCTTCACTCAATTAACCTGGACCCCGTCACTCAATTAACCTGGACCCCTTCACTCAATTAACCTGGACCCCGTCACTCAATTAACCTGGACCCCCGTCACTCAATTAACCTGGACCCCGTCACTCAATTAACCTGGACCCCCGTCACTCAATTAACCTGGACCCCCGTCACTCAATTAACCTGGACCCCCTTCACTCAATTAACCTGGACCCCGTCACTCAATTAACCTGGACCCCGTCACCAATTAACCTGGACCCCGTCACTCAATTAACCTGGACCCCGTCACTCAATTAACCTGGACCCCGTCACTCAATTAACCTGGACCCCCTTCACTCAATTAACCTGGACCCCCGTCACTCAATTAACCTGGACCCCCGTCACTCAATTAACCTGGACCCCCGTCACTCAATTAACCTGGACCCCGTCACTCAATTAACCTGGACCCCCGTCACTCAATTAACCTGGACCCCCGTCACTCAATTAACCTGGACCCCGTCACTCAATTAACCTGGACCCCTTCACTCAATTAACCTGGACCCCCGTCACTCAATTAACTAGAGATTCAGGGCTACATGCGGATACAAAAAAATAACTTTTACGATTGTAAAAACACCGATAAATACTCATGCTTATGTATTTACTGCAGAAAATCAGTAATTTACTGCGGGAAATCAATTTTAGCCGTTGTGGAATTGACCTTTTCTCAAACCGGTCAATCGACCAGTCACATTGAACAAATGTGGAATTGACCGGTTGAACTTTGAAATTCGAAGAATTTACAGCCCTAGCTTACAGTATACGATAATAAATTTTCCAAATTGCCAGAAACTTTTCACAGACCGACTTCTCTTAAGCTCCTAATTTTATTTAGTACAGTCAAGTCTCGACTTAGTGTGCACCCTGGGACCCAAGAGACTTGACTGTATATAGTGTCAAAAGTACGATCCTGCCTTGTTCCTCCCTGTGGGTTTGCCAGCAACCATTTGGATCTATAGGTAGATAAAGATCCTAAACCAAACAAGACCAAGCAAAAAACGTATTTTGACATAATATACCAATAGGAATTTAAGGATTAGTGGAATTCGATCTGTGGAAAAGAAAAAGAAAAAAAAAAGTTGGGTATTTGTGCTGTTCAAGGCCCCACTTATTTTTTTGGATTTTGGTTACTAAAAAGTGATTTTGTCGCTCGCTCAACTTTGTGAATCCAGAAACTGAACTCAAGCAATAGAATCGCTTTGGCAGAAGTTCAAAATGCGTCATAAGAAAGAATTTGGAACGTCCCGTGAATTATTTCTCAGTTATGTCTCTGATTTTGTATGGCGTAGGAAATTTGCTGGATGTGATGTTTTATATCATTTTTGGTCTATTATTTGTGAAGTGTATCCTGTTGAATGTAAATAATTGTATTACAGTCAAACCTCGATATAACGTACCCCCTCTGGACGGGTAAAGGGGTACGTTGTATCGAGGGTACGTTATAGTGAGGGTACGTTATATTGAGGGCAGAAACCAAATAGATTACAGGTGTACGTTATATCAAGGGTTTGTAAAATATTCAAGTGATTTTATTCATAGGCTCAACAATAACAATTCCGCAAACAACAATCAATGGCTAGCAGAGAAAAAGCCTTTTGACGTTTCGGCTTTGGAGTACTCATCGAAACTAAAAGGGAAACATTTAATGACTACAGAAAACATTGCAGAAGCAGAAAAAGAGCAAAAACTGTATGAAATTTGTAAATATAAAACACTTTTTTTCAAGGGTACGTTATAGCGGGGGTAAAGTTATTGTAATTTAAAGAAAATCCAACCAAATGGTATCAAGGGGTACGTTATATCGAGGTTTGACTGTACATGTAAATAAAAGTCGTTTTTTGCAACAAAAATCCAAAAAATAAGGGGCCTTAAACAGCACAAGTACCAAAAGTTGTCGAATTTCTCGCTGCATTATTCAAGACAGTCGACAGATCAGTTGACAAAAGTATTATTGGCAAAAATTTAAAAATCATGGCTGATATGGAATCAGAACTAAATTTTGTAACCATATGATGCGAGAAACTTAAGATAAAAGGCTTAATTTACAGCCTAACAAATATTTAAAAAATGAGCTTAGCCCAGAAAAGAAAACACAATTAAGAAAGTGATTTGCTCCCACCACAAATCAGAATATTAGAAAGCTGGAGAGAAGGACTGAACAAAGTTTCTCCCCCGCTGCTTCCCAGGCTTGTCTCTTTTCTGTGTAAACAGTTCTTTTTGTTTTCATAATCGCCACATTCTTTTTGTCCTGTTAGTTGAGGGGGGAGAAGAAGGGCAATCAAAACAAATGTTGATGGCATAGTTTAAAAGAGCTTTGCCGAAAATGAGATCGGAATTTTTTCTTATCTCTATATTTACTAAAGTGCCATTTGGCTATAGCGAAGAATAGGGTTCCAAAAAACAGCGTGGTCCCCCCTCTTGTTTTTTCTTGTTTTGACTTCAAATCCAATTTTGAGACAATTTTTGTTAGCAAGTCACTGTTTGTGTTTCGCAGTGGTGAAAACTAGAAAACCTCAGCTACAAAATGAGCTATAAACCAGTGAATTGTAAAAAGTGTGAAAGGTCAAACTGGCCGGGACAAGCTCAGAACTCAGCGATTCTGTAAGTGGAATTTTGCATGGAATTTCGAATTCGAATTATATTTGGAGCTATTTTTGTAAGAAACTCGGTGTTAGTGTTTCTGAATGGTGAAAACTACAGAACCTTAGCTACAAAATAAGCCATCAAACAGTGGATTATGAAAAGTGTGAAGGGCCAAAGTGGCCCGGAAAAGCACGGCACTCAATATATTTCAGGGTGAATTTTTGCATGCAATTTCGACTTCCAACCCAATTTCGAGCCACTTTTTGATAAAAAGTCAGTGTTTCAGTGGCGCTGGGAATAGGGAGGTGTGAGAGAGGTAATAATACACAAGAGGGTACTCAGGTGGTGCTAGCCAGGTGGTGCTAGCCAGGTGGTGTTACTCAGGTGTTTAGTACCCATGTGAGGAGTACCCAGGAGATGGGGAGTACCCAGGGGATTACCAGGTTGAGGTAGAATGGGAGAACTTAGGTGGCAGTAGCCAAGAGGGGGTACGTAACTTCTTCGGAATTTATGACCCAAAATTATATACACAGAGAAGTGTCTAGAAACATTTCTATATATGAATACTTTATTCGTTATTGTTTTCGAACACATCGTAATAGAGTCAAGCAAGCGGAAGACCGATCGCAAATTGAGACCTTTTAGGCAGTCCATCGATCTAATCTAGAACACTTGGAAGAGACCACTCAGGTGATGGCACCCATGAGGAGGGTACTTAGGTAGGACACTTGGAAGAGACCACTCAGGTGGTGGCACCCAGGAGGAGGGTACTTAGGTAGGACACTTGGAAGAGACCACTCAGGTGGTGGCACCCAGGAGGAGGGTACTTAGGTAGGACACTTGGAAGAGACCACTCAGGTGGTGGCACCCAGGAGGAGGTACTTAGGGAGGACACTTGGAAGAGACCACTCAGGTGGTGGCACCCAGGAGGAGGGTACCTAGGTAGGACACTTGGAAGAGACCACTCAGGTGGTGGCACCCAGGAGGAGGGTACTTAGGTAGGACACTTGGAAGAGACCACTCAGGTAGTGGCACCCAGGAGGAGGGTACTTAGGTAGGACACTTGGAAGAGACCACTCAGGTGGTGGCACCCAGGAGGAGGGTACTTAGGTAGGACACTTGGAAGAGACCACTCAGGTAGTGGCACCCAGGAGGAGGTGTACCTAGGTAGGACACTTGGAAGAGACCACTCAGGTGGTGGCACCCAGGAGGAGGGTACTTAGGTAGGACACTTGGAAGAGACCACTCAGGTGGTGGCACCCAGGAGGAGGGTACTTAGGTAGGACACTTGGAAGAGACCACTCAGGTGGTGGCACCCAGGAGGAGGGTACTTAGGTAGGACACTTGGAAGAGACCACTCAGGTGGTGGCACCCAGGAGGAGGGTACTTAGGTAGGACACTTGGAAGAGACCACTCAGGTGGTGGCACCCAGGAGGAGGGTACTTAGGTAGGACACTTGGAAGAGACCACTCAGGTGGTGGCACCCAGGAGGAGGGTACTTAGGTGGGACACTTGGAAGAGACCACTCAGGTGGTGGCACCCAGGAGGAGGGTACTTAGGTAGGACACTTGGAAGAGACCACTCAGGTGGTGGCACCCAGGAGGAGGGTACTTAGGTAGGACACTTGGAAGAGACCACTCAGGTGGTGGCACCCAGGAGAGAAGATCCACGTGGGGTACTGAGATATTGCCACTCAGGTATTAATAACAAGTGGTGATACCTAGGTTGTGCCCAGGAGGTTGTACTCAGGCAGTGATACTTAAGTGTGGTACTGAGATAAGCTTTTATGCCACCTTTAAGTGGACATGCCGCAAATGCGGCTGACGCCTTCCTAGTATATTATTACTACACTGCTTGTTTTTCTTCTGATCCGACAAGCTTAGAAGCTATAAGATGGTCAATTTGGATATACACGTGAAATGTGCACGTGAAATTGCTAGATTTAGTACCAACAAACAAAAGTTAAGAATATAAATGACTGAAAATTGAAAAAGTTCGTCCTAAAAATGATTTTTACACAAATATGTAGATATCTACCGAAAAATTCATAAATAGGAAATTTGCTTTTTTCAGGCAAAAAAGAAAATAAAAATATTAAAAAAGTGAAAAAAACGACGAAAATAAATAAAATAAAAAGACAAGTATCTTCCAAAGAGCATCATGACTGCTCAACCGTTTAAATAATTAGCAGGGCATGGAATGAGCAGGGCACATGGTCATAACACTAGGACGAGGGTAAATTGCACCAATGACCATATGCATAATTTGTGTCATGAAAAATGCCCTTTAAAATTTTTCACAAGAAATTAGAATTGGCTAGAGATGGTTACAAAAAAATTGTCAAAAACTTGCGGATTCTTGTACAGGACCAAAATTTGCTTTTAAGAAAAAGGGTGCATAAACGTTTTGAGAAAAAGGGCAAACCGCTAATTTTGCCTTGGTCCCCTGTGTTGAATTTGTTTTGAAAATTTTTATTTTCGCCAAATGTGTCAAAAACGTTTTTTAAGATATTTTCACTCGGTGTGAATGACCTCTGGGGAGGGTTTTAGTAACATTGATTTTTTTGGTGTTTAAAGTGGTGTGTTAGAACGTAATTTTGGTGCAAAGCCATGTTATTATTGGTCATGGATCGCGACAAAATCTGTGTCATAACGAAATTCAGGGCGCGAAAAATTTCGGCCTGATGACGCGAGGTCCTTGTCTCTTTACCTGATGATTAAAATATACTTGAGATAATTTAAAAAGTGCTCTACAGGAAGGTTGACGGTTCTTATACTTTATCCCGACCCCACCCTAATTTAAAAGAGTACCGGGATGCTGGAAAATAGCCTAAGAGTATGGAAATTGAACAAATTTTTGTCAGCTTGTCCTACTGCACTAAGAAACTCTGGTATGCATGCATTTTTATGCCGCCAAAAAGGCGAATCAACTTATTTGTGTCAAAATAAAGTTAAAGTTCAACAATCAAAACTTGGGTGGGGTCGGGATAAAGGATAATAACCAAGTTGACTACCCACCTGACGGGTTGGTTACCCATTGTATGATTTAAATACCCTATGGGACGATTGGGTATTTCCTGTATGGTTTAGGTACCTTCCAGGTGGACTGGGCGTGTTCTGTGTGTTTTAGGATTTTTCCAGGTAATTTCAGTACCGCAGTCGTACATTAGGTACCCTCCAGGCAATTTAAGTACGGTCAAAGTCAACCAAGTACTTTTCAAGTGATTTTAATACTCTCTGTGTGGATTCGAATTCGTCACTGGGGATGCAGCTCAAAAAACTAAAAAAGTGACAGTAAAATACTGTTAGACGCTTATAAAATGGCTAATGACACACTGAAAATAAAAATTTGCAAAACAAAATCAGCAGGAGGGACCAAGGCAAAATTAGCGTTTTGCCCTTTTTTGACATATGTCAAAAAAGGGCAAAACGTCCCTTTACCATAAAAAGCACTTTATATTCTCCAATAAACGCACCCCCTCGTTCAAAATCGTGTTATTGGCATTGTGTTTTTGACCCTTTTTGAAGACTTCTCTCAGGCACGTTACCACCCAATTTGTAGCCATTGAGGTGAGCTACAAAATGAGTAGTAACTTGCCTAAAAAATTCCACAACAAATGGGTCAAAAACACAATGCCACAAACACATTTTTTGAATTTAGGGGGGGGCAGGGGGTTCGATCGCGAATTTCTAAAATAAAGGCATCTAGTGTCAAAAATAAAGGCAATTTAAAGGAATTTTCACCAAAATAAAGGCAACTCAAAGGCATGTTGTCCCTGTGCTTCAAACCCGACAAAAATCAACAAAAAAACAACTTTCTTGACGACCAACATATCTTTCTCCCCCTTTCCTGCTTTCAACAACTCTTTCTGCCCAAGAAAATAGGCATAACTTTCCCCTAAAAAATTAAAGGCAAAATTTTCAAATTAAGGGCAATGCCTTTAATCAAGGGATATAATCGGACCCCTGGGGAGGGGGGAGTTTGCGTTTATTAGAGAAAATACGGTATATAGTTTGCTAGGCACAACTTTTTCTGCAGAAAATATATAAAAGATCGAATTTTCTAATAGTAATTTTTTGAAAGAAGTATGCCGACCAAACTTCATTTACAATAAAAAATAAAAGCAAGAAGCAGATTGATTCAGCCAGCTAGCTGATGCAGCAATGTGGGCCCACTACTAAATAGGTCAAAAGTAGTAGCAATCATTGTTTCCGTTCATTTCTATCCGCCTCCTAGACTTTAAACAAAATCAAACAAAAAGACTGCACTTTACAAAACATTAACTTACTTTTTGTGCTATTAGTACTGCAATAAAGCTTCATGTACTTCAAAGTTTCAAAACGTAAATTTTAGAAATATTCAGACTCTTATTTAGACGGGAATTCGTTATCTGTGTTGTGCCCAAAAACGTGTTTTGACCACTTTTTCAGTCGTTTTAGCATGATTAAAGTGTAGAAAAAGAGGTGGGGCTCGATAATTTTTCAAAAAAAAATTTTTGACCGAAAATTCAAGTGCTATTGTTGGAGAGCATTCTTCATTCGTACCGGCTCCTTACAGATTTCGTACAGGGCAATCAAATTAAGAACCATGTTTTCTAAAACAAGGAATTAAAAAATGTGAGAGCAAAGCTTCTCCGACCGGAAAAACTGCAACATAGAAAAACTACAAAAATGAAAAAATGAAAATTTTGGTCAAAAAGTCAATTTTCGGACAAAAAAATTTTTTTTGAAAAATTATCGAGCCCCACCTAAAAACTCTTTTTCTACACTTTATTCATGCTAAAACGACTGAAAAGGTGGTCAAAACACGTTTTTGGGCACAACACAGATTCCGAACTTTAGCCCTTATTTACTTTTGAGGGTGGGGGCACATATTATTTTTACTTTCTATCTTTTGCAATGGGGAGTGTGATGGTCAAGCGGCTAACCCTTGGCCGATACTCAAAATTATGTTCGTCAGCCTTCCAGTCGAAAATCATTCATCAAAAATCGAAACACCCAAAAAGTGAAAATTTTTTGAAAAAGTGTTGAAAAAATCCGTGGTGCTTCCCCCACCCCTAAAGTAAATAAGTTCCGATATGTTGGAAGATTTCGCCAAAGTGCTGTTATATGGAAAGTTTAGCCTAAATGGGTGTCACTATAACGAGTATCCTATCCTTGGAGTTTTCGAAAGGTGGCTCGGGGTGTCGTTATATCGAGGGTGCCTGCATACCAAACTGCCGTCGTATAATTCAAAACGGCTGTAACTGTAATGCAGCACCAAATCACTGAAATCCAGCACCTAATTTTTAAAATTGCGTTTTCTATTTCATTCAACTAAACTTTAAAAAAAATCAAACCAAAGTTTAGCCCTGGTTCTCAGCTTTTTAACAAGCTACCGTATTTCCTCTATTAACTCCCCTCCCCAAAGTGGGACTTTTGAATTTTATGGCATTGCTTATCGACCCACTTTTTTGAATAGATTTTCGAGCATGTAGCATACTAAAATGTAGCCCAGATTACCAGCTACATTTTGGTATGTTACATGCTCAATAGTTTATTTATAGGCAATGATAGCAACGATAGGCAATGCCATAAAATTCAAAAGTCCCACTTTGGGGGAGAGGAGTTAATAGAGGAAATACGGTATTCAACTCTATTGAATGGTTTGACGAGATTTACGGGCTCGAATGGAGAAAACCAAATTGAAAACTTATTGGGTTGGCCCGTAAGTTCGTGGGTGGTTATACGTAACAGACCATATTTATGTATGGGTTGCAAAATTTTTGATAAATCAGAATTGGCACTCAATTAATTGCTGGGTTTGAAAATCGAAATTTTGACTACACAATTTACGATTTGAAACCCATCGATTAATTAATAATGGTTTATTAATTGAATGCCAATTCTCATTTATCAAAAAATTTTGCAACCCGTACATAAATATGGTCTGTTACGTATAACCACCCACGAACTTATGGACCAACCCAATGTTAAAACTGGTAAATCTCTAAACTTTTGAAACCGTAAAGTAGAGTTAAATAGATTGTTAGAAGGCTGAGATAATCAGCTTTTCCTCCTCGTTTTTCATCCTAAGACGTTGGTCAATTTTTTTATAAAGGTTATGCTAAAATAAGGTAGAAAAGTAAAAAACGATTTTAAAAAATTAGGTGCTGGATTTTAGTAATTTAGTGCTGCGTTTCAATTAGATGCATTCAAAACTACGGATTTGTCGGTACTTTTGGCTTGTGGTTATACGTGATCGCCGCTTTTATCGATATAGGCTCACACTTTTCGTAATTATTTGAAATCACACTTTATTTATCGATTCATAAATAAATAAACCGTTTTTTTCAGCTTCTTTGATAGTCTCGAAGATTTAATTAAAAAAGGGTAGCTGGACATATATTTCGGTATTAATTGATTTAGTTTGCGAAAAGGCTTAAAAACGCCCAGATACGCTGAAATATGCCAAAAAATTATTTTTGTGGCATTTTTCAGTTTTTTCATGGCATTTCGTTTTAATTTCTACATTTTAGTATGAAAATATGTTAAAAATATCAAAAACTTTTTGAGATAAGAACAAAGCTTTCAAAGTTGACGGGGTAAGTGAATAATGGCGCTAGTGCGGAATCCGTTTCCGTTTTTGCCTTGGTCGCCCCTTTTGTACTTATACGACACACATAGCTGCAGGAATAAACATTTTACACAACTTAAATTTAATAATTATCAATACGATGAATCATGGAAATTCGCCCGAAGAAGAATTCTAAGATATTATTTTCGCCAACTTTGCAATTTTGTCTAAACACAGCTTCACCCATGTAAGACGATTTCAATGCTTCGCTTGTCCCACTAATTCTTTTGTTCTTATGCTTAAGATGGCAAACCACAACCTCTCAACCTTGTTGGTGTGCACAAAAATATTAAAAATAATTTGTCGAAAAAAGCAAAAGGGGGCACCAATGCACTATTACGCACTGGCTCTAAATGGCCCCGAACCATGTTTTTTCAACGTTTTAGCGCTTGAAACGTGTAGAAAACATGTTTTTTAGGGCGGGGCCGACCATTTTTGAAAAAAAAATTTTTGACCAAAATTTGACTTTTGCCTTGGAGGACCAAGGCAAACCACTTGGAGAGGGTACTTAGATGTCTTATTGTTCATTTATAGATAGGATTTGAACATAGTTTTGAATACTGGGGCCTAACGCACCTCTGGTATGCATGCTTTTTTCGAGTGATCGAAACGTTCGAGTGATTTGTGTCTAAGATATGTGGGTGTGCGCATCTCAACCCCAAGCAACCAAGCCCCCTTCGGGGCGCAGGGGGCTTGGTTGATTAGAGACGCGCGCACTCACTTACCTTAGACATAATTCCGAGCAAACCTCTTGATCATAAAATGCATGAAAGAGCTTTTTTTGCCTAGCTCTAGTGATCAAAATGTGGTAGGACATCACACTATAAAACATTTTAACTTAGGGGACCAAGGCAACTGGTGTTCTTGTGGCAACAAAAAAAATTTCAAAAACCTAATTTTTAATAGGGAAAAATGTTAAAAAAACCTTTTTATCGTTTTTAGCGTATAAAAATTACTTAGGAGACATTTAAACACTATTCACAGTTAACTAAAAAGGTCCCCCAGGTACATAAGTACCGGCAAAAAGTCAAACTTTGGTCAAAAATTTTTTTCTAAAATGGTCAGCCCTGCCCTAAAAACATATTTTGTACACGTTTCAGGTGCTAAAACGTTGAAAACACATGGTTTGGGGCCGTTCACAGCCAGTGCGTAATAGTGCGTTCCAGCCTAAAACGGAAACGGATCCTGCACTAGCGCCACTCGACGGGGTAAAACAATTTGAGCCTTTTTCTTTTCAGGAATAATCTTTTTCATGGCATATTTCAGGCTTTGCAAACAAATCAATGTCAACCATTTATTTCAGGGTGATTTTTTAGAAATTTAAAAAATCTAACTAAAAATATTAAATTAAACAAACACACTCAAATTGCGGCTATTAAATAGGACGGTAGGGCAGTAGTAGGCTAGGTGAATGATCACATCATCATAACATCTTGGCCGATCATTAGGCGGCATGAAATCCAATCCACAAAGGCGGTTTAAGCATAGATCGCGTTAATATTGTTGTTCTGGCTGCTGCTGATGAAAAATGAGAATTTTAATTTTTCTCACAAACATTCCAATTTGTTAGGCTGGAGCAGGAAGCGGCAAACCCACCTTAAACTTCAAAGCTATTCTCAGGTGTGTGTGTTTGTGTGTGTGTGTGAAATTCAATATTGCTGTGTTTTAAGGCAAGATTTTTTTCTTTTTTTCCAACTTTTTGAGGATCAGAACAAAACGCTGTGGATTGGTGTTGATGTGTATATATATTATTGTCCAGGTTGCTTTGGACGTGGGTAGAGCAAAAATTGTTTCACAACTAAGACCAAATAGTCCAAGATAAATATCCGGTCCCATTTTCGTCTTGGTCCACCCTTTTCTTATTGCCCTGCTTCCCTGTTATTGTTTTGGATTGTCTGAAACCTACCCTATCGCAAAAAAAACAACAGGGGGACCAAGGCAAAAAGGGGGACCAAGGAAAAAACAACAGGGGGACCAAGGAAAAAACAGGGGAAAAAGGCAAAATGGAACTGGATTTGGCCGGTTTTAGCCCCAAAAATAGTTATGAATATAAAAGCTCAGCCTTATCCCAGCTAGTTACTCATTTTTTACAAATAATTCTTACAAATGTTACTTTTTGGCTTCCTAATATCTGGGCCCGTATTATAACACCGTGGTAAATGGGATACCATGGTAAATTACCATGGTAATGGCTACCATGGTAAAATATGAAAACCGTGGTAAATTCTTATAATACGTTACCAAGTTAAATTACTAAGGTAAAATACCATGGTAAATTACTATGGGTTTTACCTTGGTAATTTACGATGATTATTATAATACGGGCCCTGGTTGTCCGGAAAGTTTTTTCAAAAGAACATTTTGTGGCATTGTGTCTTTTCTAAAGATTTTATGACTATTTTTCAAAAGTTCACCACTCATTTTGTAGCCAATAATCTCAGCTATAAAATGATTGGTAAAATTTTGAAAATTTGGTTGTATTAGGTCGTCCAATAAGTTTTGAGAAAAAGCACGTGGATTCGCTTGAATTTTCAGAGTGCATCATTTGGCACATTTGACAATGATGTCTCTACGTGTCATATACCATTTTGTAGCCCGTTCTATGTTCTTTAAAATGTGATATTGAACAATTCTTTGTTATTAAAAAATAGGATCAAATATGGGAAAACAAAAAATGTGCATAAATTTACCAAACTTGAGAAATTATTTGTTTTTTTTATTTTTGGTCCAATTTTGTTAAAACAAAGAGCCGGTTAATACGACATTCAAAAGAGGAGAGAACGGGTTACAAAATGGTATATGACACGTAGAGACATCATTGTCAAATGTGCCAAATGATGCACTTTGAAAATTAAAGCGAATCCACGTACTTTTTCTCAAAACTTATTGGACAACCTAGTAAAATCTATAAAAAAAACATAATGCCACAAAAACTCCTTTTGAAAAAAACGCGCGAACTTTCTGGGTGGTTTAATACCTCCAGGTGTTAAGCAGAAATAGATTCTGAGAGGAACACAAGGCTTAAATTATCGCAACACTCGATTTCACTTTTGTATACATTTGCATGATGCTATTCGGAAGACCGTTGGCTTCTTCAACTTTGCAGCCGGCTTTTTTCTCTTTTGTTTGGAGCTTTTTCTTAAGCTTTTGTATCATTTGAAAATAGGTACATTTGTCACTTTATGAAGAGGTTTTATTTAAAAAATATACGATAGCTGCACTAGTTTTTCAAATATTCGGTGATAGTCCGAACGACACCCAACTTGCACCGTGCCCAACTAGCGTACCCCAACTTGAACCGGACCCGACCGGCAACGCCCAACTTGCACCGTGCAAAAGGGTCCAAATATTTTTGAACCAACTTGCGACGGTATCTTCCCAAAATCATGGTTTTAACACAGTTTTACATTGCCAGATCAACAATTTCACCGATCTGAGCCTCAACCTCAAACGTGGGATGATCCTTTAGGTATACTAGCGCTAGTTGGGCACGGTGCAAGTTGGGTTTTTACCGATAGTCTGGAGATGTAGAACACAATTTTCCTGTTTTTGTGCTACAAAATGTACTACAAGTTTTTTTGTCTCTACGATATAACAAATGGTTCAATTTAATGCTCAATAAAAAACCAGTAAATTATGAGACCATCAACATAACCATAAATGAACAATCGACAAAAATAAACTTGAACCCAAAAAAAGTTGACGGCAAAAATAGAAGTAACAACAACAACATTGCTTCCAACCTAATAAAAACACAAAGAGAAAGAAAGTTCTTACACCTCTCAAAACAGTCCAAATTTGGAGGGGCAAGAGAGCATACGACTCCATCTCCTACAACAATAATAATATCAATCTCAGCAATAGCAGCAGCAGTGGTGGTGATTAATTGTTGCTGCCCAAACAGTCTGTTAATTAATTATTAATTAGGCAGTGAAGGAGTGGGAGAACGGCTAGGGGATTCTCTGAAGAGGGAGCGACCAACCTGGTTGTGTTATTTTTAGGAACACTTGAAACGATAAGCATTCTCAAAATTTCACTATATGGTCCACAAATAACCGATTTGGCAATGATGGATCAGATGGCTGAGTGGAAGTGACTTAGCAGGTGGCAAATCTAATCAAGTTCGTTCCCCAATCAGTGAAATTCACTTTAGGTGGTCTGCTTTTGCCTTAATTTTTGTGTTTGGATTGTTTTGTTATTTAATTGGAAAATTTTAGACATTGTTACTGTATACATTGATTTGAGTGTAATGATGATGGTAAAAATGTATTTTCTGTTGTTTTTAGTTTTTTAGGTGGAATGATTTTGGAGGTGAGACATCCTTTTATTTTGATCACTTTTAGGTCAAATATCAGTAAGCAAGTTTGAACGCAAATGTTTAATGTTGATTAATAAATTGAAATTTCGCGCATCGTTACTTCGCTTTTTGGGTAACCTAAATTAATTATCATTTTTCTTGATTCAAAATTATTTCAAATATAGAAGAAATTACAATCAAAATACTACAACCATAACAAAGTACCATAACTGCTGGCACTTATTTTTCGACAATAAATTTGAAGCAATTGACTAGTCCAACAATGAAATTTTGGCGCTACTAGCCCCATCGTTTACATAAACATTTATTCATCACGCTCCACATATACCTTAGAGGAAATACGGTAGTGATTCTCCGAAAAAAATATCATTTTCTCAAAAAACTCAAAAAAGTTTTGGTCTAGCATAGCGGCTTGGCAACCCTGCTCCAAACGCATATTTACCTTGGTACTTGTAAAATAGAAATTTTTTCTCGGATTCATGTCGCGGGTAAGTGTGTGATCACATCTCTAACCCAATGAGCCTCCTAGGCTTAGGGCTGAAATGCGCACAAAAACATATCTAGGACATAAGGTTGGGGCTTAGAAGGGATGGGTGCTAACTAATCTAACCAATTCGTTTTCTCTTTGAACTAGCCTCTACATTGTCTAATTGGAATAGCAACCAGTTGTTGAAGGCAGTGTTGATGTAGTTACCTAGCTATTCAAGCTAGTACTGTAAAGTTTAAAAACTTTGTCTCCACCAAAATAAACAAAAAAGCGGTCATGCTCACAAAAGTAATAACAAAAAATATATTATGTGGGGGGAAAATCCCATACCCACAGTGGATATTCGACACAAAAAAACAAAACACAGTTGGTTTACTAAAATTTTTGTGTCTATTCAAAATGATCCATGTCTCTCTGCCTATTCGCACCAGCGTAAATGATGGCGCCAGCTTTCTGAGGTCATGCTCCTCCGAAAGCAACACCATTACACCAACTTTTTTGCCCACCACCACAACAAAACAAACAGATAAATAGTGGAAAAAATAATAGTGAAAAACAATTGATCTATTCAATAGTCAATCATACAGTAGGTAGATGAGTAGATAGGTAAGGTCCGCCAACCAGCCAACAACCCACTAACCAAAAGTAAACAAATGAGTAGGCAATAAAACGGCCTTTTCCATAAAGAACGGTAATAAAAATGAGAAAGAGGCAACAACAAAATAAAAACATTGCTTCTGTTTTTTTCTACCAAAGACTGCTCTATAAACTTGTAGAAATGCTAATCCAAATGAAGCGGCTACTCGCGAACATAAAACTAGCTGGGACAAACTTTGATTTTTTTCTTTGTTTATGCAATAAATAGAAGGCTGTGTACACGACGGGATAAGTGCTTTGGAGATTTGATCAAATTTTTATTTATTTTGAAAAGCTTTTGAGGATTGAGCATCTTGAAAAATTTCCACGGAAAGGAATCGTCTTAAAAAGGAGCGGGGAATTGGTGTGTGGAATTCCCCAGGGCCTGAAAATTTTCCAGTGGAAACCCTAGTTTGGAGACCGTGTCAAGAAAAAAATTATGACCGTTTGAAATCAACCAAATTTCTTGGTCCACTCATTATTATCGAAACCTTCAAAAAAGCTTGTGTCTTCAGTAAAAATAGCGTACCGAAATGCCGACCTAAGTCGATTCACATACTATATCTTCTTTTTTAAGCTATCACAAATACACAAAAATTAAAAATAAATAAATGAAGACAAAGCATATTTTGTCTGCTCAGAAGAGCAACAGTTACACCAGCAGGAGCAAAATCGATTAATGGACATGTTCAAGCAATATGCATTTATTAAGTTATTGCACCATATGCACATGTGTGTGTGCTCTGATCGAAATCATTGAGCCGTTCCGCACTAACTAAATGTTAATTAATTAATCGTAGGTGGAGGTGGACTGCCCACCTTTTGCTGCAATCATTAATTAATCAAAATTAGTGCGAGCCCATCTACCTCAGAGCATGGCCCTTCTTCTTTCTTTTCTTGCTTTTCGCTCCAAAGTTTGTCCATTGATTATGCAACAAGTTAAGCTTCTTCAAGTTTGATTATATCGGTTTTCCCACGCCTGAAAAAAAGCATCGGAGAGCAAGCAAATGACTCCTCCTTGTTATGTGTGCAAACGGTAATCTAATAAAGAGGTGGTTTGTCCTCTACAGTTAATTAATGCAATTTTGCAAGGCGCCAAGATTTTTTATGGGTGCAACATGACAGTACAAGGCTTTTCAAAATTCCTACTGAGTAATCTACTGTTTCAGGCACATGAGAAAAACAGGACAGAGCTCGGATTTCTACAGTTAATACACGTCAGAAACCGGACTTTAATAAACTTGGCAAACATAGGTCGTTGTATCCAGTGTTTCCAAAAATGTATTTAACACATACCTTTTTTCATATATTTGTTTTCTTGTCTCATATCTTTTTACACCGTTTTGTAGCTGAGATTTTTCTCTATCGATTGAGTGGTCAAACACACTAGTTAAACACTAGTTTTTGAGGAAATCACACTAAGTGTTTAAGAAAAACTAAGTGTACACTTAACACTTGATTTTTTTTAACACTTGATGTGATTCTGTCAAAAATAAGGCGTTTAAGGCGTTTCACGGTTCACTTCAAGGTTCACTGAGGCGTTTCACCACTCAATCGATAGAGAAAAATCTCATCTACAGAACGGTGTAATAACATATGAAAAAAGGCGTATGTTAAGTGTTAAATTCAAAGTGTCAAGTGGTATTTTCGGAGGTACTGTTAGAATCAGACAATCTAACCCAGTTACCCTAACTTTCCCATAAGTGAAATTAACTATTACAACAGAATTCAAATAAAATACTAGACAATTTGAGAATCTTGCAAGATTCCTGCGTTCTCCACCTTGAGGGGAAAAGAATACGACAGGATTGAAAGAACGATTTATTTTGGATTACTTTGTTGACATCACTACATAACGGAACTTTTATTTGCTCATCAACAAAATTTACAATTTGACACTAGAGGGATAATTGAAGGTATTACAGAATCATCTCATGCTTTCTCTTGACCCCAAAACGATCCAAGCTTGAGTTTTCTTCCGCAAATAAGTTGTACCGCCCTGATTGATAAGGATCGATGATTGGGTGCTGGTTGCCCCTACCCTCTGAAATTTCAAGAAGCAGTTAACATTTGAAAAGTGATGCCTACTGGATACCTCGTTGCTGCTGCTCCTCTATATAAATTTGTGTGTCGATGTAAACCTTGGTAGCGTTTTTAGCAATGTTATTTTCTGAAAGGTCCACCACTTCCACGCTTTTCTGAATGTACCTTTTCAACAGCAATTCGCATTCCCATAGACTTTTACGGAAGACATCCAAGACATTGGCTAGAATGTATTGATTACTTGAAGATTAAAGGGACACCTAGGACACCAACCATCACACGACTCATCGAAGATCTTATCCACACCAAAACCGGCAATCAAAATTCGCTGATCGATCTGCAATCCATTCAGCATATTCTCTTCATAGACCGACTCAAGGGCAGCTCTGTAAAGACGATGTGAGTAATATCTCCATATACCATTAAAAAAATTCGAGTACCTGCTGCTTCGGGAACATCTCAACAAGGCACCTTCCTGAACTACACCGTCCATCGCCAGACTTTGAATCTTCGGCAAAAACCGGTACTGTTGAAAATGCTTGGCGTCCAAGAGAGGCATTCCAAAGAATTTACAAATACTTGCCAAAGGGGTGACTGAATCCTCGACACTGGCCACTAAATACACCCAGAGATAGGATCAGTGGGCACCGAAGGTTAGAGAAAGAATCTAACCGAATTCAGGACTGACCATCAACTCCGTCAGCTTTAAATCGCGGACATCGGTCAGCACGGACTCAAGCACGCAAAACAGCAGATTCAGCGCATCCAACAAATCAGGCTCGGCAAAGATGTCTGAAATTATATGGACAGATATGAAGAGATCGATCGAGTAAATATCACTCTTCAGCGAAAGGAAAGTGATCCACGTAAATTCGAAGATTTGGGAGACATCAAGCATCGGTGAAGCATGCGACTTGGATGGCGAAGACTTGGATGGGCGTTTAAAGATAAAACGGAAAACTTTGAGGAACTTCTTGTACACAACTGCAGAAATAGCGAGATCGTCTTCAAGTAAACTGATGTGTTCCAGCATCTTGGGTTTTGCCAGGATCATTTCCGCCCATATGTTCAGCTTTTCGAGGAATTCCAAAACGCTGAATTTGAAGATGCACTATGTTAATATTAAACTTAATTGGTTGTACCTTAGATTGCAGATAGTCAGAAGCTTTAAAATAGAGTATTTGAAGACCGGTTCAGGCGCTCTCACGGGTGTCGCTTGCCAAACAGTCACGTAGAAAGCACAAGCCAACCAAGATTTTTGATCGCCCTAGGATGAACAACACCTATTTTTGCCTCACGCGGAAAAATTACCTCCAGAATGATTTGCTGTCCAATGGACTCGTAGTGTTGCCAAGATTTTTCAAGTAGCTCATCATCTACCAAATCATCCAACTCACGAAGCAACGATGAGAATTGTTCAAAGCTTTCCATATTTTTTCTAAAAATGTACATTTAAGTCAAGGTTTCCAAAAGCTGATTTGACCTAAAGCGCTAATTTGTTTATGTTTAAAACGCAATAAAAACCAAAAAGCGGCACATTTTAAAAAAAAGTGTTGCTTTTCAGTTTGGTAACAATAAAAAAGGTTTTTAGGGTTACCATTATTGACATAGCTTTTGATTAATCTTTGGTTAAAAATCGATAATTTTTGACAATACAAGTTTTTAGAAAGTCACCTCTAATTCAAAAATGTCTTGCTGAATCAGAATTTGTTGTAAAAAAAATTAAGAGGGTGTGAGATGTACTCTAAAGTAGGTGAGTGGTACAATTTTTCTAGGCGATCTAATCAAAGTAGTTGTGTTTTAACTCCTTAAAATTTTTGGATCTGATCTCAACGTACTCGGATTCAGCAAGACATTTTGGTATTGTGGGCAGTGATTGGAAAAGCCAAAGCCAAAGGCAAATTATTTTGACTTTGGCTCAGTGTTTTTATTATTGACATGACATCTGACACTAACACTGACTAAAGGACATCACACTGACAATGACATTGACACTGAAATCTAGGGTTGTCGATCGATTTGAAATTTTTCGATTATCGAAATATCGAAAATTTTCAGTCATCGATTAATCGAATTATCGAAAATATCAAAAAATTTTGATAATCGGAAATTGATCGAAATTGGTTCAAAATCGATCGTTTTATTAGGTTGTCCAATAAGTTTTGAGAAAAAAGTACGTGGATTCGCTTTAATTTTCAAAGTGCATCATTTGGCACATTTGACAATGATGTCTCTACGTGTCATATACCATTTTGTAGCCCGTTCTATGTTCTTTAAAATGTGATATTAAACAATTCTTTGTTATTAAAAAATAGGATCAAAAATGGGAAAACAAAAAATGTGCATAAATTTACCAAACTTGAGAAATTATTTGTTTTTTTATTTTTGGTCCAATTTTGTTATAACAAAGAGCCGGTTAAATACGAAATTCAAAAGAGGAGAGAACGGGCTACAAAATGGTATATGACACGTAGAGACATCATTGTCAAATGTGCCAAATGATGCACTTTGAAAATTAAAGCGAATCCACGTACTTTTTCTCAAAACTTATTGGACAACCTAATAAAATCGATCGAAATCTTGAATGTACAAATCTCGCCTTATACTACAGCTCCCGCATTCAAAAAATTGTTAGTATAAAAAAAAAGTTACTTATTAGAAAATACTGATTTCCCGCAGTAAATTACTGATTTCCTGCAGTAAATACATAAACAAGAGTATTTCTCGGTGTTTTCCAAATTGTGAAATTTGTTATTTTGAATCAATATGTAGCCGTGAATCTCTAGTTTCTAATGAGCTATTAACTGTTTCAATGTGTTTAGAAAAAAATTGAGGAAAATCTATTTTTATGAGACTACTTCTCGTTTTTCAAACCCATTAGTTCTCTTACTTTCACACATCACATTGAGCCACCTGATAACTCATCAGAAACTAGAGATTCAGAGATTTAAAATAACAAATTTTACGATTGTAAAAGCACCGAGAATACTCATGTATTTACTGCAGAAAATCAGTAATTTACTGCGGGAATCAGTATTTTTACGGTGGGAAATCAATTAAGAGATGTGCATTCATCCTCGGAACGTATTTCGGGATGGGCATTCAGGCTCAAAAAACTTCGGTATCTCGATAACTTAAAAATTTTGGTATAGCGAGAGTTGACTATACCACAAGAGTTGAATATACAGCGACAGTTTACTCTGTAGTCTGATTCCAGCTGGTATATTTGACTTGTTAAGTACTACTGAATATTCTTGTAAGACATTTTCGAAAAATATTAGCGAAATTGGTTATAAAACGATTAAGTTACGGACTAAAACAGCTCGGCAGTTACGATGTGAAACCCTCTATATAGGGTTTTTCGAAATTACTTGGTCACTACCATATGTTCTTTTGTGAGGAAGGGCTCTTTGAAGAAATTTTAATCAAAATAACAGAAGTGATGAAAAAGCAAAGAACAAATTTTCGTCAAAATTTTGACATTTTGATAACTTTTAAAAATTAAACTGAAAATTAATAAGCACAAACTTCATAAAATATCGAAACCGAAAAATGTTCGATTTTCGATGATCGAAAATCGAAAAGTGTGCGTTCAATTAGTCTACGTCAATTGGTCTTCGTTTTTTTTTAAATTTCTGACTCAGAATAAGAACATTTGATTTTCAAAAATCCCGAAATTCACTATTTAAATGTTTATTGTCTTGAACGGAAATTGAAACTTGACAGAGACTTTACTATTATGAAAGCAGTTTAACACGGGGAAGGCCGTGTGTGCTAAAATACGCGTTTTGTGCAGAACTTCACGCTGAGCACAATGGAAAACGGGTAAAACAGCATTTGAAAGTAGGTGGTTCAAGCCTATACCCAACCACATGGAATTTAAGAAAAATATGGATGGTACTTGCTCAAATTTATTTACCACATCGGCGTGTAATTTCTCAAAATGTAGGACGTGATCAGGGCTATCTATTGCGCACAAACTTGTATCTGAGTAATTAAAAATTCACAGGAATTTTATTTATTCCTTCTATAAGCCAGTTTTCGAAAATCCTCAATTTTCGCTGATTTATCAGCGAATCGCTGATTTTTGGTCGAAAATGCTGATAAAAAAATAAATTCGCTGATTTTTCAAATATCCGCTGATTTTCGAAATATTTGCTGACTTTTGCTGATATTTTGCTTACTTTACTTTCTGTCTGATTCCATTTTTTTTCTAACATGAAACCATATGTTGCGTGTTCAGGTTTCTTGAAACGCCTCCTAACGCAAAAAAAGAAACAAAGCGTTTGTACAAGGAAGAGTAAGGGAGAATTTTTTTTAGGTGTTTAAAGAAAATGACGGATTCTCCGCGCTTTATGAACTCGTTGGCAAGATACTCTCCATTCCGGTGTCAAATGCTTTTTGATAGCGTGTTTTTTTCCCTATGTGGCTGCCAGTGGACAGGTGTCAGAAATTCGTTGAAGCCGGATACAGTCAAATGCCTTCTTCAAACAAATGTTAATTTTGATTTTTCATGCACGGAGATGTATAAGGTGCTTTTGAACAACGACAATATGTTATCCAGTATTCGAAGTTGGGAAAAATATGATAACATTGTTTAAATGATTTGTTGTTAAATTTTACCGAATAAAAAAGATTTTGAAAAATTCGCTGATTTTTTGAAAAATTTCGCTGATTTCGGGTTCATCAGACTTTGGAGCCCTGATTTTAACCATAAAATGGCCATAACCTTGTGTACAAGAGACGTCTATCCGGATTTTTTAAACACAAAGCGAGAACAGAATGTCGCGATTTTTTCAACACCAAATCCAGTGCTTATAAAACTGATCTGGGAATCCCAAAGACATTGTCTAAGAACACTGCAACACTTGAAAATTAAGTTTTTAGAAAAACGCGGTTTTTTTTTTTTTTGCGTTTTGGGATTTAGGCTATTGACATAAAATCGCTTTTCAACCTCAAAATGGAAATATAATGAGCATGTTCTTATATACCATTCGAAAGCTAGTTCCATGCGCTTTCATGTGACATATTATAAACCGGGGTCAAATAAGATAAAAAGCAAAATGAAACTAAAAGTATTTTAGGAATCGCAAAAATGAGGGTATGCCGAATCCCGATTTTGAAGAGGCCATATCTCAAAAATACATAACAAAAACGCAAATTCTGACGGCGCCATCGTTTTCAGCATATCCTAAATATATAATATAGTCAAACCTCGTTTATCCGGCACCCCCAAAAGTTCATTCTCGCCTTGGGTCCGACACTTTTTTTAGCTCAATTTTCGAAGTCTTTTGCTAAATGTGATTCGCCAGTCTAGTCCGAAATATTGCAAGGATTCTGTGGCGAAATTTAGAGATTTTGAAAAAACGAATGGCAAACCCCTTTTCGAAAATCATGTGCCGGATAACCGAGGTTCGCGGGTCTTTATGGCGAAATTTAAAGATTTTGAAAAAACGACCGGCAAAAACAGAATCCTTGCGATATTTCGGACTAGACTGGCGAATCACATTTAGCAAAAGACTTCGAAAATTGAGCTGAAAAAAGCGTCGGACCCAAGGCGGGAATGAACTTTTGGGGGTGCCGTATAAACGAGGTTTGACTGTATAGTCAAAAAAAGATACCGAAAAATCAATATTGCACACCGTAGGTTCACGCTCTCAGAATTTGACTGTTAAATTTTTTGTATCTTTTTTATTTTCATCTTTATTAGTTCTCTTGAAAGTGTCCAAGTGAGATTAAGAGACACAGATTAAGAGACTCTGCCATCGTCTGGTTTTTTCACTAGCTTTCGAGTATTAGTAATTTAATTAAAAAATGAAGGGGAGTGACAAAATTATTTTTTATATTCGTTGACTAAGAACTTTCTTAGAACTTAGGTGTATGATTAATGCTTCATTTTACTTATCAAGTTTTGGAGTTTGGTTCTTGGTTTTGCTTTATTATTAAAATCTAATAATTGATATACAATCGACTCTCAATGTTCGCGATTCCTCGGGATCAGTCAAAGGTCGCGTTTCACTGACTTTCTTTTGCTTGAATCGCTCCAAGCGTCGCGTTATATTGAGAGTTGACTGTAAAGTCAAACTTCCCTAAAACGTACCTTCTATAACACGTACCTTCCCTAACACGAACACCTTTTTTTGATTTGGTTGGATTTACCTTACCAAAAATGTCTATACACGTACCCTCTATAACACGTACCTTCCCTAACACGTACACCTGATCCCCAGGAGGTACGTGTTAGGGAAGTTTGACTGTACTACATTATAAGCCTTAGGTGAAGCCTTAGGTGCATACTAAACTTTTAATTTTTTTTTGTTCTTTTATTTTACACAATTCTGAAAATTCTACACTTTCAATTCTACGCTGGTTTTTTTACATCGCAGCACCGGACTGTCAACAAAATATGGCTTGAAAATGGCATTTGAAAATACATACCGTACTTCCTCTAATAAGCGCACATGCTTTAATAAGAGCGCACCCTCTACTTTGAGGACCTATATCTCAGCTGAGAGAAAATATTTTGCAAAGCTGTTTATTGCATTTTCTTAACTCCCACGAGCTCTACTGATTCCACTTTTTAGATTTTGGTTAAGCACCCAAAAAATCTCGAGATCGAATTCAAATTTTTCCAATTTTGGATGTTCGAAAAATAAGCGCGCATGCGCGCTTATTAGAGGAAATACACTACTAGGTATACAGTCAACCCTCGATTTAACGTCACCCTTTTTTGAAAAAGAGGTGACGTTAAATCGAGTACCCGCGGTTTTTTTTGGGCAAAACTGTTGTTATGTACAAAAACGATCGGTAAAATCTAAATCCTTGCGATATTTCGGACTAGACTGACCAAAGACAACTGGCAAAAAGCTTTAAAAATGAGGGTAAAAAAGTGTCGGACCCTAGGTGGGAACGAACTTGAGGAGGGGAGGTGACGTTAAATCGAGGGTTGACTATAGCAGAAATAAAATTATAAGACTTAGACTGACAAGGAAACATACAAAACTTGCTTTACTTTCGACAAATAGAGTTTGGTCACAATGGATGCTTAGATTACGCCTTCAAATTAAATTTGTCTTGATTTGGTTTACGGTAAGTTAACCGACATGACATCAACTGATCGAGAACTATTCTACGAATAATTAGCAATAAATAATAGTGGACTAGCTGAATCATAAATTTGGAAAATTTACAAGCATTTAAAATTTTATTTTTTTCACCAGGTATTTTTTCGTCGCCTAACTGTGAAAGAGTTCTAAGTGTCCTCAGTGTACTTTTAATCTCAAAATAAATATTTGTTGTGAGCAATGTAATCTTTCGTAAATATAATGAGGTAGCCCTAACCAAGTCAAGAGTCAAATTAACTTTCTAAAATTCAATTGCAATTTATTTTAAGTACCTACTGCTACTATACTTTCCAGGGCTGGAGTACACAATTGTGAAGTGCTCTAAAATTGCAAATTAACATGTTTTTATTACGTTTTAAGGTCTAAAACATTCTTAAAAAAATATTTTAGGGCGCGGAAAGAAATTTTTGGGAATTTTTTTTACAAAAAATTGGACTTTTTTCCCAAAAAACGAGTACCTTGATACCCTTATTATTATTTTTACCTTGTTTTTCTCACTGAACTAGGCAAAAAGAGTCTCTTTATGCTTTTATTGTCAACAGTCTTCTCGGATTCATCTCTAAGGTAAGTGAGTGCGCGTATCTCAACTCCCAAGCCCCCTTCGGGGCATATGGGGCTTGGGGGCTTGGGGTTGAGATGCGCACACAACCATACCTTAGAGACCAAACACACGACGAAAATGACTCTGGATGCATAAAAACCATATGCAAACCAGAGTTTCTTTACGCGGTAGGTCCCAGTTATCAAAACTATGTTCAAATTCCAAAATTTCAAAAAGGGGTCCAGGTTAATTGAGTGAAGGGGTCCAGGTTAATTGAGTGAAGGGGTCCAGGTTAATTGAGTGAAGGGGTCAAGGTTAATTGAGTGAACCTTAGAGACGGGGGGTCCAGGTTAATTGAGTGAAGGGGGTCCAGGTTAATTGAGTGAAGGGGTCCAGGTTAATTGAGTGAAGGGGGTCAAGGTTAATTGAGTGAAGGGGTCCAGGTTAATTGAGTGAAGGGGTCCAGGTTAATTGAGTGAAGGGGGTCCAGGTTAATTGAGTGAAGGGGGTCCAGGTTAATTGAGTGAAGGGGGTCCAGGTTAATTGAGTGAAGGGGGTCAAGGTTAATTGAGTGAAGGGGGTCCAGGTTAATTGAGTGAAGGGGGTCCAGGTTAATTGAGTGAAGGGGGTCAAGGTTAATTGAGTGAAGGGGTCCAGGTTAATTGAGTGAAGGGGTCCAGGTTAATTGAGTGAAGGGGGTCAAGGTTAATTGAGTGAAGGGGGTCAGGTTAATTGAGTGAAGGGGGTCCAGGTTAATTGAGTGAAGGGGGTCCAGGTTAATTGAGTGAAGGGGGTCCAGGTTAATTGAGTGAAGGGGGTCCAGGTTAATTGAGTGAAGGGGTCAAGGTTAATTGAGTGAAGGGGTCAAGGTTAATTGAGTGAAGGGGGTCAAGGTTAATTGAGTGAAGGGTGTATAGGTTAATTTAGCCAAAACGAAAATTGGAAAATATTCAATTTTATTTGTAATCGTATTTTGTCTTTTATGCATCATTTCCTAAAAGTTTATGTTCACAACAAAAATAAGGTTTTCTCCTTTTTTCAATACGGTATTCACAGAAAAGCAGGATTCTTCAATGATGACACTCGTCGGAAGAGATTTGTTGATGTGAATTTGGGTTGACATGTTCGAGGAATAAGTGAATTTGTTTCAAAGAATGTTGGGGTCGTTTTTTTGTCACTGTGCCCCCAATCCAAATGCCATTAGGGCACAAAAAGAGCAATCGTCAATGGCTGTAATTTTGGCCTCAGGCTTGTTTTCGCGTTTTTTGAATGAATGAAATTGAAACGGACACACGAAGTTGTCATTGGACAGGAAGGAGCGTCGACAGGAAATCCGATTAACATCAAGGCGAATCCACACACACATTAATCCACCCTAAAGCCACCACCATATTACACTTCTTTGTTCTGGTGGCACGCCTCCATAATTTATTTTTTCTTGGAGCTAGTTACATTTGCTTCCTTGCTAGCTTTTAGCACAATAAGAATTTAAAGTTCTCAAAAAGTAATTTACATTTTTTACGCTTTTTCTAATTTTTAGGATGTAGATGCACTATTTTAGATTATTGTTTTTTCGCGGCATTGTGCATTACTAGACGTTTATTTGTCCATTCCTAGAATATGACCACTCGTTTTGTAGTGCAGGATTTTAGCTACAAAATGAGTGGTCATATTCTGGGAATGGACAAATAAACGTCTAGGAATGCACAGTGCCGCGAAAAATATCCCTTTCCCCTCCATCAATGTGAAGAACCATGGTTTTTGCGCGCAGTAGCATGTCCAAAATTTGAATTGGAGGGGTACAGTTCCCTTTCGTCTCGCACTTTACTCTTTTGAGTCGTTTGTATTTGATAAAAAATTACTTCGAAATCCCCGCCAGTCCAAATTCAGTCCAACACAATTATTCAGGTTGAAAAAGTTAAAAAATAAATAAGCTCTCAGCATGCAGCATATTTTTTGTTACATAAAATCAAAAGTCCAGATGCTTTTGGTGTTTTGCCATTTTTAGAACTAAAACAGTTTTGTTTTCGTAGAAATTATTTGTTTAGCTACAAATCAGCTGTTTCTTTGGCCTATAAAAAAGTTAATTATACTTTTCATGGGTCTGATCTTAAACAACTCTCATAGAAAATACTTCTATTTGTTTATTAAATTATGCATAAAAAGGGTGGTTATTGTGACTAACTATATTTGTGTGTTAGTTGAAATATTTATGCATATTTTTTGACATTTTATTCAGCTACTTGCAGTGTGTTACACAGTTGGATGAAATTGATACTTCCGCCTATTTTCTTAAATCGCTCACCTTTTTGTCTTTTATCCCCCGCTTAATTTCTCAAATTGGACTTTCTCCCTTGTTTGAAGATAATTTTTTGAAAACATTTATACCATTATGTAGGCCCGGATCTTAGCTTTCTAATAAGCTACTGCACTTAACTGTATAATTTCAAAAATTAAGAGATTTACTTATTAGGAGAAGGTAAGTTTTTGGTTCAGGTTCCTCCATTTAAATAGTTAAATCTCTTTATATTTTGTATTTTACAATTCAAATTTTAGCTCATTAGAAAGCTGAGATCCGGGGCTACATGATGGTGTAAAAATTTTGAAAAAGTTATGTTAAAAAAGAAAATTTAATTTTAAAATTAAGCGGGGTATTTAAGACAAAAAGTCGGGAGATTTACAGTAAAAAAGCGGGAGTTTTAACACCCATCCTACACAGTTATTAACAAATACTCGGGTTACTGAACTTTTGTACATTTTTAGGAATACACACAAGAAAACAAAAATGTCCAAAAGGTTTGTATCAGGAGTTGAGGTGACCTTGTGCTCTCTTTTTGTGTTTCTCGCCATTGCTGCTTCTACACAAGCCAGATTTCTCTGTAAGGTTTTTTCGATCTTTCCAGTTCAAAGTAGAGATTTTTCTCATTTTTAAGCAAAGTTTTGCCCGAAAATGTGTTTTTTTACAAAAATAACATACCATATTTCCTCTAATTTTAGCCAATGCTCTAATTATGGCTCACCCTTTGCCTCTGTATCTAAAGTATAACCTCTATTAATCCCCCAAGGAGGGTTGAGAAATAATCCCCCACCCTCTAATAATCCAATAATTTTACGCAGCCGAGTAGTCTTTCCCTTTACGTTTTCCTAGTTGATTTCTACGTTAAACTCAACGATTATCTTTTCACAAACGTAACCTAGATTTTATAACAATCAACTTTTATTTCAAACGATTTCGAACAGCTCATTTTCATTAACATTTTCAATGGAGATCTCATTTTCGTCATCAGACAAGCCTTCTTCTTCCTCGTCGTACTGCCCATCCGATCTAGTTCTTTTTCGCTGACCTTGCGAAGAATGTCCAGCCCTTTTGCACCGATTGGCCCATCTGGTTTGAAGCACGCTATTTTTGTATGCTCTAATCCATCGACGGATGTAGTAAAGCCACAAACTAAATTGATTTCAAATCTAAAGAGAAATATAAAGATTTACATTTAAACGATTTGATAATTACTTCCTTGGAGAGTTCTTGCCAGGCTTGATCCAGCCATTCCAAGACGACTTCAATTGCTGGCGCCTTCGGATTCCTTGCAGCCGTAAATTCTTGGCGATAACCGTTACTCATCCAGATAGTATAAATAAAACGAATTCTTTTTTTGAACGCTTTATTCCAGCTTTCGTCAGGCGCCTATAATAGTGATGTCAGTGGTAACTTCGATACTATTCAAAATTGTTTATAAATTAGGCCTACTTGAATGATATCATCATCATGCAATTGAAGCTCTTCAACCTTAACATCGACAACGTCAATGAGAACTAGGTAATGTAGCAAAATAACATCAACAAAACCGACCACTTCATCAGTGTTCTCAGCATTCGCACCACTAGGGTTGACGGCTCGATTCATATCAAATGACAGCTAGATAAAAGAAGAATATTTCATCGGAATTATCAATCAGCAACGAATCACAAAAACCTGTTCATCTTGTGCGATTGCTATATCCCGATCAATGTTCACGAAATATTCAAACTGGCGTTGCGTAGAGTTGAGAGACTCGGCATCACTAGGTCGGATGGCTTTCGCACCACTAGGGTCCACGCTTCGTCGTAGAGCAGTTGTATCACTGAAGTTGCTTTTTGGACGCATAGTCGATTTCTGGAAATATAAAAAATTCACACGGAAAAAGACTGAGGAAAATGAGTGACAAGTCTTAATAGAAGATGGGGCCTTATTAGAAGATATACGGTATTAAAATAAAAAAATTTCAAATAAAAATTTTTCAAAAATTCGCGGTGCCTTCGACACCGAAAAGGTTGAAAAATAATCCCCCTCTCTCTATTAATCCCCCACGCCCCGAAGAGGGTTGAAAAATAATCCTCCTGGGGGATTAAAAAAGGTTATACGGTAATGCACATATAAGATATGAAATTAAGTTTTGTTTAGGTATAAAATACCCGGTTTGATTTCGGAAAAATTAATAGAATTAAAAAATTTCTAAAAAAATTGACCAAATTCTAAGATCCCAAATCTAATTTTTTTCAATGTTAGATGTTAAATGTTATAGCTTACGGGCTGTGTTTAGAAGAAATGCGGCACCGTATTCTTTTTAATTTTAGACCATCCTTTTTAAAAAAAGTAGAAAAATTATAGGCCACGTATTTCGGATTCTTTTGCTTTCTCTTATTTGTTTGATTTCTGAAGACAAAATTAAAAAGAGCACAAATCTAGTTCAAAAGGGGATGCCCGTCGCTGATGGAAATATTTCAGAAGGCGGATGCCACATGAATTCAAAAAAAATCATTTTAAAATTTAAATTTGTTTGGTATCCTACCAAGGATACATAATAAAAAAAACTTTCAATAATGAGAAGCCTCGGTAGCTCAGTAGTAGAGCAACGGAGGTAAAACAACAGTTCGTGGTATTTTTTCAAAGATTTTTTATGCTTTTATAAAAATACTGAAAATGTTTGATTTTGCCAAATTTCTTCAGGAAACCGAATCACAAAGTGAATTTTTAATAAAATTCTTAGTTTTGATATACCGTATAACCTCTTTTAATCCCCCCGGGGGGATTATTTTTCAACCCTCCCAAAATCGGAAAAATTTTGGGTCGATCTCAAGATTTTCGGGTGAAAATCCAAAATCGAAAAAGCGGAACCGGTAGAGCTCATGGCAGTTAAGAAAACGCAAAACAGATTTGTAAAATATTTAGTTTAGGCTGAGATATAGGTCTATAAAGTCAGGGGATTATTAGAGGGGGGTGATTAATAGAGGTTATACGGTAGAAGCATAAATTAGCCAGTCATCATTTTGAAATGTCGGTAGTCCAAAGTATGGATATATCTCAGCAATTTACAATTTATTTGAAATCATACTTTTTAATTTAAATTCTTGAGAAAATTTCGCACGCTAGGAGCTTTAGAATTTTTTTTTTGTCAAAAACGGATACTTTTTTATGACGGTATAAAAAACTTTAGAAAAATTGCCACGAACTTTTCAGCGGCGGAGGACGGTGATGATTTGTCTGATCTGTTCGCTGGTCTGATCTGTTCGGCGATCTGTTCGCTTCCGACTCAAAGCATAATTTTTATACAACTTTCACGAAATTGTGTCAGTTTACCGTTTTTTCTCTAATAGAGCCAGATGCTTTAAAAGAGGCCTATCCCAACTTGGGAGACCCATATCTTCCACCTGATATAACTTTGTGTAAATCCATTTAATACGTTTTCTGTTTTTTAGCTCCCACGAGCTCTACGGATTGGCTTTTAATTTTGGTCAGAAATGTTGTAAAAATAAAAAGTTAGACCCAGTTTTTTTTTTGGAAAACTGGGGTTTGAAAAATACGAAATTGAAAAATCGGTACTTATACGGTTCCCCCCCCCCATATCGGAATTTTTTCAAAAACAGGTTTTAACCATTTCTAAGCAATTCTTACACGCTAAAACCGATAAAAACGTTGTTTCTGACCACTTTCATCAAAAATTTTGACTCTTTAGATTTTCTACCTGCCTGCCTTCGGCAGGCAACCTACTTCAACAGGAAGCCCCTTTGGGGGTACATGGTCCGGGCCAAGGGCTGACCCTTCATATATCAAGAAATATATATCTTGAAGATATATATCTATATCTCTTGGTGGTAACTGTAACAGGTGAAAAAGGAGCTGCCTGCTTGCAATGGAGAAAGGGTATAAAAATGATTAAAATTAACATTGCAAAGCTGGGGAAAATACTACATTGCTGCTACTATTGTGAAATTTTGTTCTTTTGTTAGGGCTTGGAACAACATGCAAATAATTTAACTGCCGCTGAATTTTTTATAAGCATTTTTACATTTATATTTTCAGTGGTTTTTTATTGGTTAAATTTCCTTGGTATATTTCTTGATATATAAAGGGTCAGCCCTTGGCCCGGACCATGTACATCCAAAGGGGCTTCCTATTGAAGTAGGTTGCCTGCCGAAGGCAGGCAGGTAGAAAATCTAAAGAATCAAAATTTTTGATGGAAAGTGGTCGGAAACAACGTTTTTATCGGTTTTAGCGTGTAAGAATTGCTTAGAAATGGTTAAAACCTGTTTTTGAAAAAATTACGATATGGGGGGGGAGGTGGGGGGAACCGTATAAGTACCGAAAAATCTGGCTCTAATAGAGGAAATACGGTATTTTTTTTAATTAACCTGGTACCCGCATTTTCTAAATTAACCCATTTGCCGGAATTCATTTTACAGGGTATGTCAACAAATTTGCCTATTTTTGAATGGCCACAACTTTTTTTCTTGGGCTTTTTCGATTTTCTGTAAGCACAGATCAACTTAGTTTTTCATGACAATTTTTTGGTATATAAACTCAAAAACACGATTTTCGTTCGGTGCCCCCTGCGGTTTGGGTCCTGGTCTGTGGATGGCCTCTGGATAAGCAAGGCCCACACCACAGGGAGGAACAAGCGAAAATCGTGTTTTTGACTTTATATACCATAAAAACTGTCATGAAAAACTAAGTCGATCTGTGTTTACAGAATTTCGAAAAAAGCGCAAGAAAAAAGTTACGTCCATTCAAAAGTGGGCAAATTTCTTGACACACCCTGTATTTAAAAAAATTTTAAATTTCTAGATTTTTCGTTCGGAAATGTCGTATCTAATAATAAAATAGTTGGCTTTTTGTTAAAAATTAAGTCAAAAATAAGTAATTATTTAGTATCTTGTCGTGTAATTTTGGGCATATGCGACCAAGACAAAATGTGTATGGAAGAGATGAGTCACCGCTTTCCCGATTGCTATTTGGGTAATTCAATTTTTGCAAGAAACCGCAATCTAATACAACAAATGAATATTTAGATGCTATGAGGTCATCAGGTCATTTTGAAAACCACATATCTGGTCTGCCTCCTGCCATAGTTGCCACAAATTCAGTCAATGGAAAATTTATGGATGAAGACAGTTTTGACAATACTGTCAACCTGGAGAAGAGAACACCCGCATACAAGTTGATGAATATCCTGGTGGGTAAAAACCGAACTTTGATTTTGTACATTTAATTTATTATATATACTTGATAAAATATTTTATAGATGGCCAAAGACAGAATACCAGTAGGCTAAAAGTCCACAATTTTGTAGTCAGTCATTGTTCACCATATTGTGCATAATAAAGATCTGAGAGGAACTAAATTGAAATTCGTGCATCAAACAACCAAAAATAGATTAAACTACTGTTTTTAAAAAATGCGAAGGCCCAACGCGTCCAGCAGGGAGCACAGGTCGAAAAACACAAAAGCGGGATTTCGTTTCGAATTTAAAAATCTCCAAAAAGAAGGACGGAAAATATTTGTTCGAGTAACAGCAATGAACATTAGGAAAATTTATAAATCATTGTTTTTTCCATACCTGGTTTTTTGTATTTAGGGTAAGAAAAATATGTTTCATTGCAAAATCGAAATTTAGGACATCTGTTCAGCCTGTCATCCAGTGTAGAGCCAACGCAAATATTTAAAATTTTTAAATCAAGAACTTACATCTACAGTCAAACCTCGTTTATCCGGCACCCCTAAAAGTTCGTTCGTGCCTTGGGTCCGACACATTTTTTAGCTCAATTTTCGAAGTCTTTTGCCAAATGTGATTCGCCAGATTAGTCCGAAATATTGCAAGGACTACGATTTTGCTGGTCTTTTTTCCAAAATCATTTTATTATGCCAAAATGAACCGTAAACTTCGGTTATCCGGCACTCATTTTCAAAAAAGGGTGCCGGATAACCGAGGTTTATCAGTCATTTTGGCAAAATTTAAGAATTTTGGAAAAACGACCGGCAAAAACAGAATCCTTGATATATTTCGGACTGGGCTGGCGAATCACATTTAGCAAAAGACTTCGAAAATTGAGCTAAAAAAAGTGTCGGACCCAAGGCGGGAACGAACTTTTGGGGGTGCCGGATAAACGAGGTTTGAATGTACAGTCGAACCTGGATAACCCGACACCCCCGTTCCCACCTTGGGTCCCACACTTTTTTAGCTCAATTTTTGAAATCTTTTGCCAAACGTGATTCGTCAGTCTAGTCGGAAATATCGCAGGGATTCTGATTTTGCCGGTCGTTTTTCCAAAAAATTTTTTTTCGCCATAAAGACCCGCGGATCTCGATAACCCGACACCCCTTTTTGAAAATCAGGTGTCGGGTTATCGAGGTCCGTGGGTCTTTATGGAAAAAATAAGATATTTAGGAAAAAGACCGGCAAAATCAGAATCCCTGCGATATTTCCGACTAGACTGACGAATCACGTTTGGCAAAAGATTTCAAAAATTGAGCTAAAAAAAGTGTCGGACCCAAGGTGGGAACGAACTTTTGGGGGTGTCGGGTTATCCAGGTTCGACTGTATCAAGAAATCAATTATAAAAAAGCAATATAATCTCTGTGTCAGATATTTTACTATCAAGTTCCGATTGCTCAGCATAAATTCCTAAGATGTCCCTATCTAAGTCTTCTTCATTCACATAAGATTATATGGCACACCCAGATGGCGGGTTCGAACCTTACAAGATACGATCAGTAGTTAGACGCACAACCACTTGACTACGCATACTCACTGTCATTAAAAAGTTTTTCGCGTAATATTGGGCCATATAAGATGAATGAGGGTACATACAGGCCAGGTGATATTTCGCAAAAACGACATTTCACAAATCCACACATTACAATAAAAATTAACAGAGGAGACCAAGGCATACTTTTTGAAAATTTTTTCTTCTGAAATTCTTTTCCGAAAAACCATTTCTAAACACCCAAAACCGCACAAAAACTAAAACTATCCGAAACATCTCGAATTGCTCCGAACCACTCCAAAATACCTTAAACTGTTTCAAACCACTCGAAACTACTGAAACTACCCCAAACCATCCCAAAATATTTTAATCCACCCCAAAAAAATTTCAAAAAAATATGCCTTGGTCCCCTGTTGTTTTCATTTTCAGGTGTCGTTTTGTAAAATGTCGTTGTGCCAAGTTTCGATTTGTGAAATGTCGTTTTTGCCAAGTATCATCTGACCTATATACCCATACCCGGTATTAAATCAGGGTGGCTAAAAAGTTACCCTATTACCCTCGCGTATATACCCTTACCCACAAGTATAGGAACCCAAATTAATCGAATCAGCCAAATTTTGCAATTTCGGTCGAAATATTGAGAGAAAAAAATTCTGACCCGCTCAATCGCTTTTTCGCAAAAAGTTTACCCCTCCCCTTAGAAAAAACCCCGAAAAACCAGTTATTTTTGGCTTTTGTCCATTTTGGATGGGGTTTTGAGCGATTTTAAATGGGGATGGGAGTTGGTGAATATTCATATACAGTTCTTGCTTCCTAATGTTGGCCAATAGCTAAAAGGAAAACGCATTATTATAAAACAACAGACAGCAAATAAAAATAGATGTGCATAGCATATTTAAAAAAAATGTGAGCGTAATTTTGGGACACTCTGTACGCATCGTCAAGGTTACTGGTTCACCTTGTTTACAATCCTAGCTGACCGAAACTACGAAATCAAATTTTATCTTGCATCATAGAGGCAACTATTTACCGGTCTAATAACCATAGTAGTCCATTTTTTTTAATTTGGACGGCGTCCCGTCCGCCGTCTCCAAATTTTCGGCCACCCGTCCGCCATCCCGTCCTAAACGTCAAAATTTTTACCGGACGTCCTGGACGGGACGGGCCCGGCCGGACGGCTGGACCACTATGCTAATAACCACCTTTCGTTGGCTTTTGGCCACTTTGGCATGGGTTACCGATTCTGGAAAATGACTTGTTTTTCTTTGAAATTTTGACTATTTGAAAAGCCTAATTTTGACGATGGTTCACCCTCCTTTCCGCGAAACTTTCCGCAAATTTTTTATTAATAAGGTTTTTATTCAAGACTTAGACTAAGACTAAGCGGAGCTGAAAGCTGTTAAGGAGATAGTCTCGACACAAAAGGATTATTCCAGGTTTTGTGTTTTTTTATATTTGATTTTAGAGCCATATTTTGTCAAAAATCCGGCATAATGGTGTGAGACAAACTTGTGCATAATTAAAAGTTGGATTAGCATCATCAATATCAAAATTCCTAAATTCCTTCAAAAAATGCCCTAAAAATCGAAATGCAATAAAAGGCTAATCAACCTTTTTTCGATAGTTTTTTCCCTTTTCGATTTTTTAGAGCATTTTTTGAAAGAATTTAGAAATTCTGATATTGATGATGCTAATCCAACTTTTAATTTTGCACAAGTTTGTCTGACACCCTAACACCAATTTTTTGACAAAATATGACTCTAAAACTACATTTCAATGACCATGCCCGTCTACGTCCACGATTGTCCCCCGTCAATTTAAAAATTTTTCCTAATCACTGAACTTCTGTACGGATTTTTCAACTTAGTTTCTAACAAAACAAGGCCTAGAATTTTATTTTAGGTGTAGTTTTGTTAGAAACCAAATTGAAAAATCCGTACACAAGTTCAGTTAATAGGAAAATTTTTTAAATTGGCGGGGGACAATCGTGGACGTAGACGGGCATGGTCCTTTAAAAAACGGAAAACATGGAATTATACTTAGTGTCGAGACTATCTCCTTAACAGCCTTCACCCCCTTTTTCGCTTCGATCCACTAACAACAATCCTAGAAATAATTTAATCTTTTTTTTCTCGATTCGGTACTTACAATTGTTCAATTTCTGCTTCCTACTTTTTCCAGTCCCTAATTTCCTTCCTATCAATTAAAACTTCTTAGCCGCCAAATTAACTGAGTATTTGTTGGCGTAAGCGATTGCTTCAAGTTTGGTAGAGAAATTGTTGTTTCGATGCCTTTTGCGTCTGACAAGTCCGTCAATATCATCATCAAGCTATTCAACCTTAAAATCGACAACGTCAATGAGAACTAGGTAATGTAGCAAAATAACATCAACAAAACCAACCACTTCATCAGTGTTCTCAGAATTCCCACCACAAGGGTGGACAGAGATGTAGATGAAAGATGAATATTTCATCGGAATTATCAATCAGCAACGAATCACAAAAACCTTTTCATCTTGTGTGATTGCTATATCCCGATCAATGTTCACGAAATATTCAAACTGGCGTTACGTAGAGTTGAGAGACGCGGCATCACTAGGTTGGATAGCTTTCGCACCACTAGGGTCCACGCTTCGTCGTAGAGCAGTTGTATCACTGACGTTGCTTTTCGGACGCATAGTCGATTTCTGGAAATATAAAAAATTCACACAGAAAAAAGACTGAGGAAAATGAGTGACAAGTCTTAATAGAAAGTGGGGCCTTATTAGAAGATATACGGTATTAGAATAAAAAAAATTCAAATAAAAATTTTTCAAAAATTCGCGGTGCCTTCGACACCGAAAAGGTTGAAAAATAATCCCCCTTGGGGATTAAAATAGGTTATACGGAAATTTCCTGTCGGACTATCGACCAATTCTATCGCTGCAGTTATGACTGAAGACTTAATAATTACTCATAAACTATGTGGTCAAAGTACGCTTTTGTGGAACATACGATATAAAATACTTCTGCCGACTTTTGTTATTCTAAATACCCAACTTCGGGAGTACTCATCTCCACTTTACACTCAGTTTTCACTTCACACTCATAAATACACTTTTCAATATATTTACTCAAAATGTTGGCAATATGACAGAGAATATGAAAAAATTGGGTTCACCCCTGAAAACACCGCCGCCGAAACAACTATTGAGGTTGGGTCTGGAAAATTGAGATTGGAATTAGACCACTTAGGTTGGATCAGAAAGATTTAGGTTGGATCCTTACCATTGAGGGTAAATTTTAACGTATAAGGTTTGGTCTGGACTGTTGAGGGTGAACGAAATGGCGTCAAAAAAAACGGCGTTTTGAAAAAAAAAATCCCCTCAAGACAAATTTAGATGGGAATTTACCGAGTGTGAATTTATAGAGGGGGAATTTCAAATTCTTCAAATTCCGAATTTGAAGAGGGGAAATTTACCGCGGCTCGTAAATTAGGTTAAAAAATCCTAAATCAAAAAAACTAAACCCAGATTTTAGCAACACGACAATTATGGCGAAAAACTATAATAGAGGCGAATATCATGAACGAGTTTCCGGCAAAGAAAAACTCCACCCAAAGTAGCTCACTTACACTCACTTTCAACACCGCCATAATATTATCCACATTACAAGATTATCCACATTACAAATAACTTTATACACTTCTTTATTTATATGACACATATAACAACAACAATCTAACAAATCATAACGGGATTACAATCTATCTTTATATAGCTTCACTGACACCATTCTTCAGGCGTCCGTCTTCTCTGGCTTAGCTACCACGTCACTGAGTCCAATTCCCTAAAAGAAAAATTACAATACTTACAAAATATTATCAACTAACCATAGGCAAAGGTTTTTCTCCACTCATCACCTTCCTGAACTGTATCTTTGCATGTCTCAATCTGAAAATAACGTTAAAGAAGCGAGATGACGATGACTATCATAAAATACCTTTCAGTACGCGTCCACCGATTTACTGTCCCATCAGCCAAAAGTCGGATCATGACCTATAAGTGTAAGTTTGAGCATCAATACCGAAAACTCAGTAAACCTTTTCAACGTTTCGGTAAGGATGCTTCCTCCATTCAGCAAAAAGATGGCGAGTTGAGTTTCCTGAAATCATGCCTCATCAAACAAGTAAATTAAATAAACATTAAATACCATAGAAGGGTGTTCTGGGCTGCTGTTTTAGAGGCATGCGACCTGAAAAATAATTTCTAATAAAAGGAAATTTATATATTTAAACCTTCTCCATAAAATGTATCTAGCTTTCTTCTCTAAAAAAATTTCTGTATGTCCAGCAAGTATAATAATTCTCAACCAACGTCATCTAGAGTAAGTTGATGTCCCCTGATAACAGGCGCAGTCTTTGGAGAAGCAACAATTTTCGGAAGATACTGATTCGCTGCCTTCATTTCCACGACATGCATGCGTTTGCGTTCTGCTAGCTCCTAAAAAAAATTGTTTCTAATATAAATCAAAGAAATAAATGACGTACTTCAAATGTTTCCTGGTTCAAAAGGCCAGTCGCAAAGGCAAAGATGAGTGACTGAAAAAAACAAAAATTGGCTTGATTTTCAACTTTTATATAATGCCTTGTATTTATCAGTCGTTCCTTCAACCTTCACATAGATATCCTGAAAAGAATAAAGAAGACATTGTAGATGGTAGAATATACATGCGTCTTGATATTTCTGCCACTTCAATACAGTCAAACCCCGGAATAACGTAACTTAAGGAACCGGAAAAAAGGTTATGTTAATCCGGGGTCACGTTAATGTGAGTGTCGCTTAATCTTTTCGTGTTCAGTTTACGCTTATTCGAGGTTCTTTTCAAAATAGCATCCTCTCTTCACGCAAATTGAAAAAAACACATATCTTACAACTTTCTTCGAATCTATCTATCTTTTCTCTTTTTTTTTCTCAAGCGTGCAGATAAGAATATACGGCAAACTATTTTACCTTTAGAATAAGCCAGATATTAAAATAGCTTTGCTGCCGCCGCTTTGAACTATCGCATAATCACTTTTCCACATCTACCTGGTCTAACAGATAAAGTCGGGTTCACATTATTGACCACATCAACAGTAGCAATGTGAATCGCTTGCTGTTTTTTTAGGTGCGTTGGCGTTATGAACCTTTCGCCCCATATGGGAAAAAGGTACATAACGTAACACGCAAAGTTATAACGCGTCAATTTAAAAAATTCAAATTATTGTCTATGTTAGGCTGATGTACCATGTGTTTCAACATGGGACATGGCAAAAAGAGACTCTGTATGCATTTTAACCCCCACTAAACCACTTAATTTATTGCTTTTGGCTAATCTGAGCGATGCTGGAAAGAAGAGGGCTTAGTGTAGTGCGTATACTCATAACCGAGATTGTTAGTTCAAATTTCTATGAGTGCAAAGTTACTTTACTTTACGAAAGAAAAATTTACTACTTATGAACCTCTACTTCCGCACTACTACTGGGTATCACATCCTTAATAGCCTTGCCTGGGTACCCCTCACCTAAGTAACACCGCCTGGGTACCCCTCCTGGATATGCCCTACTTGGGTACCCCTTCCCTAGTAACACCACCTGGGTATTACCACCTGAGTACCCCTACCTAGGTACCTTCTAAACCATGTTTGAACTGGATCAGACTATGTGATGATGCGGATCAGACCGTTTTGAGAGGTGGATCACTACTTAGGTAATACCTAAACACATAAGCAGGAATTTGGAAGTTTATTGGAGCCACCCTGACTTCACTATCGACACCGACATCCTACTTACGACATCCATCGGAGCCACTACTTCCGACTTCGACATCTGACTTCAACATACTACATCCATTGGAGCCGAGCTATGACCCCCCAAGCCCCCTCTGGCTTGGAGTTGAGATGCGCACACACAGACACAAATCACTCGAAAGTGTGACTCTGGATGCATGAAAAAGCATGCAAACCAGAGTTTCTATATGCGATAAGCCCAAGTATACAAAATTATTTTCAACATCTTCATTTTTGCTGTGAGTGGCCTCTATACCAATAAAGCTCACGATCCCCTTCAAATTTGTTTTTTATTCTTTTTACGGCAAAACTACTGCAGGGTGACACAATAAACAGTCACATTTTTGAAAAATTTGTGTAGGCAGTCCCTTGCCCCATCTATTTCCACAGGAAAATCGATGACAGTAGTTAAGCTAGCTAAGAGCTCTTTGATTCATAATTCCTATAAAAAACTTAGAGATTACTTAAAGGAAGCAGCGACTTTTCAAATAAACACAATAACTCATGAATTAGAACCCGAAAAATTCAATTCTAAAAATATATCAAAAATGTGACTGTTTTTTGTGTCACCCTGTACTTAAAAATAGTTTTTAGACACTTCAAAACAAACTTGATTTGGGGGGTGTGTATGGCACTAGGTCGATACCAATCAAAATATGTCGATATCGTCAGATATTCATCTTCCACATATCTTGTGTTGAATATATAGTACCTTAGAGTACCTTAAAAAAAAATTAAATTGGCGCGTTGTAACCTGGCGTGTTACGTTATGTACCTTTTTTCCCATTTCGGAAAAAGGTACATAACGTCGATACGCCTTTTTAGAATTCTTTGGACAGTTATAGTTGTACGACTAAATTGCTTGATGAGATCTGCCAATTTTTCGGTAGCTGAATCATCAAAATTGGTCTTTTCGAGCAAAATGGAACAATGAGCCACCTGTGCATTGCCAGCACATGAGTTCTCGGGAAACAGAAAATTGCTGTAAAAGTAAATAAGTTTACTTATTTTTCGTGTCTTGATGGAAATTACATTAATGTGGGGCAAACCTTAATGAGAGGTTTACGTCAACGCGGGGTTACGTTAATCTGAGGTTACGTTGTTAAGTTAAAGTGTTAAGAGATATTTTCGGAAACACTGGCCCTATCCCTCAATGGTCAAATGGCCCCCCTCTTGTTTTTTTGCCAAATTTTCGCACAAAATTTTTTTTAAACGTGAATGTTATTCGATTTAATATTTATTTTTAGAGCAATATGTATTTCAATAATAGCTCATATTGCATTGCTCTTCCTTTCTCCTTAGCCATAAAGTGACACCAAGCACAAAGTTTTTTTTTTATAAAATGGAACAAAATTAATGCCATGAAAGGGTAAGAAAACACCTGCACTCATTCTGACAGCACCTCAATTACAAAAAAGTTATTGGTTGCTATGCAGAGTCGAACCTTCAGCAAAATTACGAAGACGTTCTGTGTTTTTTAGCAAAACTTTGTCAAAAAAAGCAACAGGGTGGACCAAGCTCAAAAATCGGTACCCATCAAGGAATAGTGCCTCGAGTGCTTTAAACCTGAACCAGTTATCACAACTTGTATGTAGCCTAGGAAACCTTAGAAATACCTATTTTAAAACTCCCGATAACGAATTTATAACAAATTTATACCGACGACTGCCGCAAAAGTTACTTACGAATCAGAAACAAAGCTCCTCATTGCAAGGGATTGGGGGAAGGATATTTTTAAACTCAGTTCCGATTTTTAGTGGTTTTGTAGCGATTTAACCCTAAAAAATTATATGCCGGAGAAAAAAAACGCGAATTTAAAAATGGGACAAAAACGAGGTAACGTCTTATGTGGGCGTTACATCGTTTTTGCCCCATATGGGACAAAAGCGAGGTAGCATCTACGCACCTGACTTTTTTGAAGTGGCAGATGCTATTACAAAGCACGATATAAATTATTCTAACCCACCTTAATACCGATGAGCTGAAATAAAAAGTATGCACTAGAATCGCCAACAAACTAAAAATCAAAATAAGTGGACTATTACCTCACACATTTTGATCAGACGAGGATGTGCAACGATCCCATACCCCTCAGCACACCTTTGAGCGAAAATTCGACAGTTACGGCTCTGAAAACCTTTGTATGATAAGTATAGTTTTATACCTATATCCAAAAAATACCTCAGCAAAGAAGTCATGGTAAATAGTCCTATCTTCCAATCGATCCACATAGAACAGTTTTCTGGAGGCATTTTTAATAGCTGAGACAATAGCCTGAAAATTAATCAAAAGGCTTAAATTAATCAAACAAATAAAGGGGGCAAATTACATCATTGGTCTTGAACATAGGGGCAGCGCCTTCACCAAAGCCGAATATTCCTTTCCCTACAAATATATGATCGTAAAAAATGACATTGCTCCAAAAAAATTTATAAATACCATTTCCTGTGATGACGAATGCTTTCATCCGAGCCACACGACCGATACATTTCGTCATTTTGGCAGTCCTCGAAATCTGCAATGCAGAATTACAGCTTGTATATAAATGTGCCTTTTACCTGTATACAGTATGTTTCGAATCCCTCGAAGTCGACATCCCCAATTTTCGGCGGTGGACCAAGCTTTTGCCCCATCTGAAAATTTTATGACTCGAAATAATTGAAAAAAAGGTAATCAAAAGAATTCACCATCTTCTGCCCACTGAAACCACGCTCGAGAGGAAAAAGTCTTTCACGAGGTCTTCGCTTCGGCGGATCTTTCATTGCCTCCAGTTTCTCACGGATCTGATAGTTAAGATCTTGCAACTTTTCACCCTTTTCCTTGTCAATTTGAATTGGTTCGACTGGTTCTTGGTCAACTCTCCCATCCAAACCAGGAAACCTGATTTTCATTGGGCCTAAAAATGAAGCATTTAGTCAAATATAGGCATGCTAACGAAGAATTAAAAATACTTGTGCGACCGATATCGTAGAATTGTTCAATTGGCTTCTTTTTCTGTCGAGTGCCCTGTCGCCCCTTTTTTCTGCCAGTACTTGAGACCGATTGAATAGTCTAAAAATGACTCTGAATAAAAGTAAGATAAACTGCTGCTACCTTCCACAGTTGGTCCTGTCTAAAAAAGAAGTGAATAAATCATTATTTTTAAAATTCAACCGCCACTAACCTGATTCGTCCAAAGAAATTCACTGCGTTTCGAACCTGTGTATAGCACAGACCGGAGAAGGCCATGGTTGTATTCACTACCCACTGATTTGTTCTGAAGTATAGCCAATAGATAACCTTTTAGCCTACATAGATCACTTAAAAACAAAAAATTTTCAAACTTTTTTACTCAGATGGGATGTAGTCAACTTATTTCGGCGACCATAAAGCCAGTTACGTTTTTTAACTCTTTGTCGGTATGTAAACCGGTATATTAGACGTTTTCAAGGTTTTCAATTTTTTTCCGGTGCAATCAAGTTATTGTATTTCCTCTTATAAAGTGCTCTCCTAAATTCAAAAAAAACCTGTTTGTGGCATCGTGTTTTCGAACCACTTTTTGGTTACAGTCGAGTCTCGATTAACCGACACCCCTCGGGACCGGCCTGAGGTGTCGGTTAATTGAGGGTGTCGGATTAGCGAGACTTTTAGACTAAAAAATCTCAAGGGTGTCGGTTTATCGAGTTTCTTATGGACATACGAGTGATAATAAGGTTTATTCTAAACAAATAATATTCATTCAACAATGGAAAAGAATTATGTTAGTTTTTTCTGCTTTTCTTTCAATTTGCGTTCTTCTTAAAAAACGGCAAAGCAAGAGAAAGATCAGAAAATTAAAAAGGAATTTTTAAAATTTGGCGGGAGTTTGAAAAAATTTCGAAAATATACAAGGTGTCAGTTTATCAGGGGTAGTTTCATTGAAAGGAAACCGCCGAGAGGTGTCGGTTAACTGAGGGTGTCGGATCGAGGGTAAGGCTTGTGTAATTTCTTTGTCTGCCAACCAATTTTTTTTAGTGTCGGTAAACTGAGGGTGTCGGATAATCGAAGTGCCGGTTAAACGAGACTCGACTGTGCTTCTCTCATAGGCAAGTTACCCATTTTATAGCTCATCTTACTGGCTACAATTTGGTTGCAAACTTATCTGAGAACGGTCCGCAAAAGTGGGTCAAAAACTCAATGCCAAGAGAACACGATTTTAAATCAAAGGGGAGCCACTTTACTAAAAAAATTCGGTAATTTCTTACGGCCTTTAGACAAATTTAAGGTGCTTGTGAAAATCAAAATTTTTGCAGTCAAAGCTCGATTTAACATATACCCTGGAGACAAAGCCTAGGTGTATGTTAAATTGACCTTCGATTGTAATTATATGCTTTCTATCAACAGAGTGCAAGAAAATATTAGGATGTTTTCATTTTCTTGTAGCTCTCAAAAACCTGTTTTTAAATATCAACTAGCTCAAATACTAAATTTAACACATATTTTAAACCCAACGATATCTTTATTGATCTAAGTGAAGCAAAATTACTCTTTACATGGAGTATGATAATTCTCCTCATTTAGCGGCAAACTAAACAATTCATATTGACAACAAACAAACAGAATCCAATTACAGAGTAGTTTTAATTTACATCAAAAAATTAACAGAGTACAAAAGAAGGCAACAGCCAATAAATTAGATTATTTTTCACATCCCCAGATCACGGTTGTTGTGGGTGCTGGCGGTTTCTCAGGTATCGATAACCCATCCAAACAATTAAACCAAACAGAAGGCTCATCAAATACTAAAAAACAGCGATAGTAATCAGATTAGCTATTAAAAAATTTCCAATGCAATTACCAGATCCCAGTCCTAAAAAATATAGGTTTACTTATTCAGCGATATTATGTAATTTACCGGGCCAAGATATGTGTCGAGAAATTCCCAATTTCGGAAAAGTTCCAGTGGTGAACCGTTTTTCACTGCAAGACCCTAAAGATCAATATTTACAATTTTTTTCAGCGGACTCCAGTCTATAGATAGCCGGCCTCGATATAATCGACCCTTTATCTCACAATCAGTTATGCCTGACTCAATGGGCGTGCGGGTAATTTGAAGCTCGCAACGTCACTGGTTTTAAAAAATTTTAGGCAATTTATGAATGTGGGTACAATTTTACAGATAATCCTTTTTGGATAAAATATACTCAATTGGTGTCAGGATGCTGACAAGATTTCGTGTCACTTGGCACCATCACCGACCATAGTCAAGATTAATCAGAGAAATATAGTGTCGAAAGCCATGCTTCAAGAAATGATGAATCAAACCGACTCTGTGATTTAGTCGTAAAAAGGGTCTTACTCAAGACTTTTAGCTACAAAAAGCACCAAAAAATTTTGAGGCAATAAATTGGCAGAAATGGGAGGCGTTCTGATTATGATTATATCGATAGCTGGCTGTATCAGTGATTCTCCTAATTTACCGTAAAAAGTCCAAGTGAATTTTCCAACAAAAATTCGGCTTTGAGTTTGACCAGAGCCAAAGCAACTGGAACAAAAGCTTCAGTGCTTGTTTCTGCTGCTAGGTCATAATATCGCTTGGCCAGATGCAAATCCTGTAAATGGATACATAAGGATTTATTGTGTGTTACTTTCAAACCTTGTTGACACCTAACCCGTGTTCATGCATATATCCTAAGTTAAACATGGCCTGAGCATTTTGGTGTGAAGTGGCAGCTGAAAAGTCAAGCATGCCAACCAACAAAATTGTTAAGTTTAGAGTAGAGTTACCAATTTTGTAGTGGTTAGCAGCTTCCGGCAAATCCACTGCTGTTCCCAATCCATAATACTTGTAGTCACCAAGTTTGACTAAAATAGTATGAATGATATTTTTTTCTTGCCACATAATATTTTTTTTCCGGTCGCTGAATATTTAAAAATAGCACCGGAACATTTTTTTGACATTTTTTTGACTTGAAATCTGTGGCCATAAAAAATGTGGCCTTACTATGTGGTCACAAAAATGGCTCTAGGTACCATATTTCCTCTAATAGAAGCCCCGGGGCTTCTATTTTTTGGATTCCCAAAAATCGGTAAATTTGTAATTCGATCTCGAGATTTTTGGGTACTCAACCAAAATTTGAAAAGTGGAATCGGTGGAGCTCGTGGGAGTTAAGAAAACGTATCAAACAGCTTTGCAAAATATTGCTTCTACCTTGAAATCCACACTCTCAAAGTTGAGGGGGTTGTATTAGAGGGGGGCTTCTATTAGAGGAAATACGGTCAATTGATCCTCTACAAATTGATCCTCGGTAAATTGATCCTCCAAATTTTTAAGGTTACAGGTTCAAATCCCAGTGGTAGCAAACATTATTTTTTTCGACAAAAAAGTTTTTAAAGGACCAAAAAGCCTCAGGATAGTTAGGAATGAAATGAAAACTATTGTATCCTACTCATAGTCGTGTCCTGACCCCAGTTTAATAGTACCAAAACTTCACCCATCAAAACCCCAATACCGGAGTATTTACTGTATTTTCTTCTAATAAGCCACCATGCTTTGAAAAGAAACCTGTGTAGTGGTACAGTCGAGTCTCGATTTAACGATCACCCTGGGGACACGCCTCAGGTGATCGCTAAATCGAGGTGATCGTTGTATCGAGGTGATCGTTATATCGAGACCTTTATTCTGAAAGAATATTGCTGATCGTTATTTCGAGACTTTCAAAGAGTTAATAACACGTTCAACGTTGTGTGCCGTATTTATTAATGAAAAGAAGCGGAGAACAACAATGCGGTGTTTACTAGGAGAACAAACGATGCTGTGTTTACTAGGAGAACAAACAATGCTGTGTTTACTAGGAGAACAAAAAATAACTATGCCTAACAGTTAGGCACAAAATAATCAGCGCTTCTTGCTTATAGTTTCCATGACTAGCCTGAAGAAATAAAATTACATTACTCAAAGACGAAAAAATTGGATACACGAAAGATAAACAATGACAAAACTTCAACAAAATATTTTACGCAACAAAAATTTGCTCGAAAAACAATGTGGCAATTCAAAATACGTTTTTTTTGGTTGTGATCGCTAAATCGAGTGTAATTTTTACTTTTGGGACCGATCAAGGGTGATCGTTAAACCGAGGTGATCGTTAAATCGAGTGATCGTTGTATCGAGACTTTCTTTGCCTTAATTTAGTTCAGACCAACCAAACTTGTCTCAGGTGATCGTTAAATTGGGAGTGATCGTTATATCGGGTGATCGTTAAATCGAGACTCGACTGTACTCAGGCGGCAATACCTAGGTAGCGTTACACGGGTGGTGGAGCCCAGGTGCCGGCGCCAAGTTGGTACAACCCAAATGGTGGACTTCAAAGATGTCCTAACACACTGCCACCTGGGTACCGCCAACTGAATACTGCTACCATTTAAAGTAATACTACCTGGAAACTACGATCTGGGTACAACCTGGGTGCTGTCGCTTTAAATGTTTTTTTACAATCCAACCTTAGTTCCACTGTATACCAACGAAACCAAGTGGTCATCCATTGGGTATAATTTTTTGATGTTTTTCGGGTTCCAAAACCTGTTTGTTGCACTAATTCGAGCATTCTAAAGAAGGTTTGATAATAGTAAAATGCCATTTTGCAGGGTATTTTTTTGAGTTTTAGTAAAATGGTGGACATCCAGATTCACCACTTGTACCCGGATATGGAGTTGATTTTCTTTTTTCAACCTATTCACTGGGTATCCATTCACCACAGGTATCCATTCATCTTGGGAACTTTTCATCCACCTAAACCACCTGAGCACTGGGTAGCACTTCCTGGGTAATACACGCCTGAGTACGGATATTTAAGCAATGTTTTTGTACTAACACCTAAGCACCTCTACCGAAGTAAAGAACTTGTGCAGCACATGGACTCCCTGTAGACCTCCCCACAGACACGCATACCTGCCCATTAAGGGCTACAAAATGGTCATGACATTTCAGAAAAATTATTTATGTAACACGTTGAAACAGCGCTCACAAACATGCTTTGTACTTGAACTAGGGTCTATAACTAGGGTTGGCAAGGGTAGTCTTAAAACGACTTGCCGACTAGTTGCTGGGTTTGTGATCACTTTTTTAACAGGCTGTAAAATCTTCATTTTTGGCATTTCAGAAATTTGTTTTCAGCTGTTTTGTAGATTTTGCCGTTCTGCATATAATAGTTCAAAAAAAAATTTTGAAATGCCAAAAATGAAGGTTTCACGACCTCTTAAAAAGGTGGTCACAAACCCAGCAACTAGTCGGCAAGTCGTTTTAAGACTACCCTTGCCAACCCTATCTATAACAGAGAGAATATTTTGCCGACCAAGAGCATCTTTATTCAAAAGTCAGAGTGAACGAGAAAATTGAGAATGATAGTGAGGGTGAAAAGGCTGTGTTGGGGACTTTCTCGAGAAAAACAACCCAGTACTAGCAACTGCATACCCTACGGTGTACGAAAGTACACCACAGCTGGGTTTCCTGCAAGTCAAATCGCTGTTTTGTTATCATCAAACTGTGCTCAGGACTAGGGTTGTCGATACGACATGTCGATTTCGACATTTCCTGTCGAAATATCGACACGACAGGTCGAAAATTTTCGATTCGACATTCGACTCGAAACGACATGTCGAACATTTTCGACTCGGCTCGACATTTCGACTCGACATGTCGACAACCCTACTCAGGACACGATTCGAAATAGGAAACAACATCTTTCAATTATTTTCGACCAAACTTAAAATTTCGAATTTTAGATAGAGATGAGGACGGGACGGGACAATTCCGTCCGTCCCGTTAATTTTAGAGAATCGTCCCGTCCCGGATATAACTTTTTGACCTGTCCCGTCCCGCGTCCCGCCCCGAAATTTTTAAATTTGAATTCTGACCCGTCCCGTCCCGAAAAGGTCAAGCCATCATCTCTAACTGTATAGGATGATACCGGTCTAGGGAAGGTACCAGGTGGTTTTCCTAACCATCTCGTCGTTTGAAACCTTTAAAATCCTTAAAAGCTGTTTTAGTCAAGAACAAATAATGTTTAAATGCAAATAATGTTCAAAATTTGGAGGATCAATTTACCGCCGGCTTATATTGATTTTGTTTGCGAAAAAGATGAAATATGCCACGAAAAAGAGTTCTGCCACGAAAAAAACTCCTTTTCGTGGCATAAATAATCTTTTTGAGGGTTAAATAATCTTTTTCGTGAGATAAATAATCTTTTTCGTGGCATATTTCATCTTTTTCGCAAGCCAAATCGTATTATGCCTTTACCGCCGCCCGAAAAAAGTATCCTGTGGCTATTTTTAAATATTCTGTGGCAAGGAAAAAGTAGCATCCAAAATTTTTTTCATACAATGGAAGATTTCATTTTAGCTCACCTCTTGCTATGGGGTAGTCCTGATTGGCAGCCTATATTAAAAAAAAATTTATTCAGCCTTTTTCTTTACTCAAACAAACCCTTTGCCAGCTCAAAAGTGCCCTGTGATAAGCCTCTTCTTGGGTGAAAAGACGACTATCCTCTTGGTCCATCAAGTATGCAAAATTTGTTTGTGCTGAATAAGGATGTGTCAATTAAGGGTTGGTAAAAGCAAGTGTCTGTATTTACCAGCTTCATAGCCAAATTCAGCCAAAAAGAGGTACCGGAAAGCTGCTTCATCCACTGAACCACTTTGGAACTTAAAATTTTTCATGTTGAAATCTACACCGAAAATTTTCATTTTTAGTTCGAGTCACACGACATCGTTTAAAAAATTATGTAAAAAATGTTAATTGTGCTGGTAACCTTTAGGTAAGCATCCATGAACCTCTCAGCCCAACGACCTCGCTCAGCCACATTCTTGTACAATGCCATAGCGAAACGACAATTCCTCATAACACCGGTACCCTAAATCCCAAAATTAAGAAACAATTAATTTTCATGTAAAAAGTTGTAGGTTTCTTTCATGTGGGTTTTTTGCAGGTTCTCCCAAGCAGGTTTCCCCTTCAAATGGCAATTTAATAGTCCGTGGCTTTAATCCTTTGTAAAACTCTACGACGTTTTTTTAATTTTACGTTTTCACCGACTTTCCCCAAGTATGTACACCGTGTACTGTACACGGTGTTCGGCTCTATATGTGTTCGCACCCCTCCCGAAAAAAAACTGCCTTGGTCCCCCTGTTGTTTTTTTTTGCAATTTTTAGAAAAATTTGCCTTGGTCCTGTGGTTTTTTTGAAATTTTTTTGAAGTATATTTTTTGGTTTTACTCCACTGATCTATTTGTGATACACAAAAAAATTGAACACGAATGCCATGAAAATGAACGTGTTTGAGCATATTATTGATGTTATAAGTTGCATGGTGTTTGAATAGTTGTGTGATGTCAGAATTTTGTTGAAAATTAAAATTTTTCAAAAAATTGCAAAAAAAAAACAACAGGGGGGACCAGAGGGGTGGGGTTCGGGAGGGGGTGCGAACACATACAAAGCCGTAGTTTTAATGCCAGAGAATTTCTTGAAATACCCTGTATTTTGTTTGGTATATAATGTCGATAACACTATTTTTACTTACCGTATTTCCTCTAACAGAAGCACCGGTGTGCTTATTTTTCAAACCCCCTCTAGGGGGTGAGCTTATTAGAGTCATTTTGAAGAAGAAAAAAAACAGAATCAAAAAAGCGGAATCGGTAGAGTTCGTGGGTATTAAGAAAATGCAAAAAAACCTGTTCGAAAAAAAATTTTGCTCCGAGATACAGACCCTCAAAGTTGAGGGGGTGCGCTAATTGGCTGTTGGAGGAAATACGGTAGTCTCTTTCATGGTTTGAACCTCGCATATGCAGAAGCCATTCACAAACCAGGAAACGAACAACATTGGGACTTTAAATTGTCAGAAAAGTCTTGGAAGATCTATTATTTCTACCGCCTGTTATCTTACTTCTTATTTTCAACATTAATCAGTCAAAAAATTTACCTTTGAATGCATTTGAGCCAGATTATACACAGCTAGTATATGACCAGACTAAAAGGCAATAATCCCAGCGTTTATTTTTTATTGAAATAAAATCAGCAAAAATATACCTGAGAAGCCAGTTGGAAATATTTCAAGGCCTGTTTGAAGTCTCTTTTAACTCCAAGTCCCTTGAAGTGCATTTGACCCAAGTGGAGTTGGGCATCTAAATTTTATGAGATAAACCATCTAAGCAGCTATAGTTATGACTCACCTGCTAGACCTTGCTCCGCAGCCAAAGTGAACAGCTTCAAAGCCTTGTGCGGATCTGCCAAATACTATATATCAGGTAGAAAAACATGAGAGAGACATCTGCCAGACCTTTTCTGTTTGCATTGACAAGCCCTAAAAAAACGTTGATGGTGTTTGAGTTAAATTCAGTGTGCGACATGGCTGAGCCAAGCAACCAATATTTAAAAGATCAGGTAGAAAAAATGTGAGAGACTATCTGCCAAGACCTTTTCTGTTTGCATTGACAAGGTCCTGCTAAAAAGCGATATTGTGTTTGAGGATATGTACACTATAGAATTTTTGAGCGGTCGCTGAATTCGTTATAGAATTCATTGCTACAATAAAAAACTTATCTGAAGTCATACTTCATAGCCCCCGAGTGGATAAGGCCCAAAAAATGTATGCCAGAGTATTTGCCTGCTATACTCATTAAAAATCACCTTGTCGGCAGCTTTTTTGAAGTATTGGAAGGCAGTGACATTGTTCTGAAACACAAACAATGTGAACAAAAAGTTATTTTTAGAGCAGATATGAGATACCTGCGGAGTCGCAGAAGTGCCTTCTAAATACATCTTTCCCAAATATCCGTATGCCTGAGTGTTTCCAGCATCTGCTGCGATATTGAAGTATTTAGCAGCCTCATTCAAATCCAGTGGGACTCCTTTGCCTCCAGTCAAGTAGAGCTGGGCCAGGCCGAGCTACAATTGATCAGAAATTTGTAATATATCATTTTTTTACCAAAAGCAAAACTTACGATAGCTTGCATATCTCCGGTCTCGGCTAGATACCTGGTTAAATTCAATACAGTCAACCTTCGAAAAATTTTGAAGAAAAGCTACAACAACATACTTATAGTAGGAGAAAACATTGCTACTGAAAATTTCAAAGTCAATTAAAGGATGAGGATGGTGCACCGTTTTTTTGGAATTTTTCACCAAAAATTTTTTTCAGCTTTTTTTATTTATTTTTTGGTATAAAGATTAAATCGAAAACTGCGTACAGAAAAAAACCGCGTACAGCAAAGTTTCATTTAATTCTAGGCAGAATTATACTTTTGTTGAAAAAAACACTTTTGCTGGCTACGCCAACTGGATACGATAGGGCTGAAATAACCAACCGTGAGCTTTCCCCTTTATTCTTATACGTTTTTACGTATCTTTTAGCAAAAAAAAAGTTTTATTTTGTATACCAGAAAACAGAGTCTTATTTGATTACAATTGAAAAACGTACTCAAGTAATGTGCCAGTGGTGGAAGAGGATTCCTATAAATATTTACAATACATATTTCCATTATTTATTGGCTCCACTCAGAGTTCCGGGCAACACGAGTCGTGCAACAAACTTTCATATGGTTCTACAGGAACGATTTTCATTTTGGGTTGCAGACATCTTATACTCAAAATGACCGCTAGGATCTAGAAAACATTTTGGTAATAAGAAACCTTCCGTAGAACCGTATGAAAGCAAGTTTCGCGACTCGTGTTGCGCGGAGGTCTGAGCGGAGCCATAAAATAAAGCATAAATTACAATTTCGTCCGGAATTCGAATTCTCTGAAATAGCAGGGTGTTAACAGATTAGCAGGAGCTATAAAATTAAACTTATTACTTGTACTGAGGCACTACCGGTTAACTTAATTTTGGATGCCACCTTTTCGGCAACTTTCCTGTACCACATCAGTGAGGTTTCACCTTAAACATGGCTTATAAAAAAGTTTAATGAAATAAGACCTGACTCACATGACTGTGTAGTGGACACTCCATAGCCGTATCTATATCCCTGAAAAAAAGATCATAAATACACCCATATTTTTTTTGATTTTCCATAAAAAGTTGCACTTAGTGTCATTTTGAATCTGATAGACACAGCTACAAAAGAGCCATTAATGAAGTAGATTTTGTTTAAAAAGTGCAGTTACAATCGAGTGGATAGCACCATGCAGCCGAGTGCCGATCTGCTCACATTTTTTAATACCTTTTCAAATGTGTCTTGCAAAAAGTTATTTTGGAGCCCTTTCTTTTAGCTACGATATGACCAATGAAAATATTTTTAAAGAAGAAAAAAATTTTGAGTGAAAGGGCGAAAATGCCGCTCCCACTATACACAAAATTTAACTCTCTCAATCACCCTCTCAAAGGCTAAATTTCGGAACACCCACCCCAGAAATTTGCCTTGGTCCCCCTTGATTTTTTTTGCAATTTTTTTTCGCTTTTTTCTTTCGAGATTTTACTGTTTTTTTTATAAAAAAGTTGGAAAATTTGAACAAAAAAGGCAGACAAAACTCAAGAAAAAAGCTGTTTGCAAAAAAAATCAGCTTGGGTGACCAAGGCAAATTTCTGGGGTGGGTGTTCCGAAATTGACTGGGGTAGGTGTTCCGAAATTGCTCCGTTTCACATGATCAAAAATTTTATAAATTTTAAAATTTATAAAACAATCCTGTGTTTTGTTTTTAAAAAAGGAGAGCGGCCGAGGGTGGGGTCTTACATGACACTAGCGTCACTTTTGCTTAGGGGTGCTGACAAAATTAAAAATGCTTTTTACAAAAATAATTACCAGAGCCATTTGAGCCAGTGGATTGCCTCCAAGTGCGGCAAAAGTGTAATGCAGAAACCCTTTAGCTGGATTTGGTTCACCGACCCCTACACCAGTTGAGTACTAAAATGTTGCCTTGTAAAAAGCACATTTCAAACAAAAAACTCTTTACCAGAAATCCAAGTCCAAGATGTCCATCAGCGGAACCTTGGGCAGCTGCAAGATTTTTTTCTATCAAAGTCATATAAGTAAAAATAGATTGAGTAAAATAAACCTAATTTTTCAAAGATTTGGGTAGCCTCTTCAATACTCCAACGAAAGTCCCCAAATAGGTAGGAAAATGCTGAACACATAAAATTAGGCAATATGCAATACAATTGCACAAAAAAGCACCAACCCAATATTTTCTCAGCATCTGGATGTTTTAATTGGGTGGCTTCCTCCAAATCCATGTATGCTCCCCGTAAATCTCGTTGACCAATGTCTGACCACCTTTTTCTGGACAAAATCTCGAGGGCACTAAAATAGTTTAGTTAAAGACCATGGTTTTTGGACGCGGTGGCGTGTGCAAAATTTGAATTAGCAAAGGACAGTTCTCTTTCGTCTAGAACTGTACTCTTTTGAATGATTTCGAACAACTCAAAAGAGTGCAGTGAGATACGAAAGAGAACTGTCCCCCGCCAATTCAAATTTTGCACATACCGCTGCCTCCAAAAACCATTGTCCTTAAAGAGCTTTAAGTAAGAACATGCTAAATATAAAAAAACCTGTTGTAAAGAGCATCAGCCTTGGGGTCCAAATTGCTAAAAAACCCATCGCTTTTATTAATGAATTGATAAAAAGCTATAAGTAATGTATAGATACCCTGGTCCCCTCTTTTCAGTTACATACTCTTCGAACGGACTGGATTGGGCAGATGAACCATCTTTGTCAGTGTTATCATTCGAGTGCACCATTTTATCAATGTATTCATCGGAAACATCTTCAGGGACTATAATAGTCAAATGAGCGAGAACTACTCATTACATTTACTCACAAATTTAACTATCCGCTAGGTACGTAAACTCGATTTTTTTAAACCATCATAAGACGTGATCTGTCGTCATTATTTAAAATTGTCTCTCAATAAATTTTTGTGTATAAATTTTTTTGAATTTTTTAATTTATTAAACTTGGGTATCAAAGTGTTTAAAGGAGTCCCACAATTTTTTTCTGCAAATTCAATCACAAATTAAACAACAACAAATGACTCCGTTGGATAGTCTTGTTCTTACTCGATCACCACCTTCCATCGCTATACCACATCCGGAAACCTCCGGACCAAGAAGCCAGATGACTTGGACTCAACGAATTTCTTGAAAAAAGCTTTGATATTCTATTCAGTTTTAAACTGTTTGCCTTTAAAGGTATTCTGCAGCCAACAGAACAGACGTCCAAGGATTAACACATCTGATGCAGTGTTTCCAGTGCGGCCGGAAAAAACGGGTCAAAAAAGCCGAAGCAACTGCTAATTTAAAATTTATGAATAGCCGAGAAAATAAATATGCTCATGAACAGTTTTGAAAAAGCAGACCGCGAAATCGATGCTATTTGAAGAGCATATTTTATTTGACAAATTTATTCTGCTTTTTAAAAAGCATAATTAATTTGACGATTCTTGACGGCTTTTTTTAAAGCATATTAAATTTCCCGATTTTTCTCGGCTTTTAAAAAGCCGAGAAGTTTGATCAGTTTTTTCGGCTTTTCAAAAGAGCCGATATTAATTCATTTTTCTCGGCTTTTTGAAACGCCGATATTTTTTGATGATGTTTGTCGGCCTTTTGAAACAGCCGATGTAAGTCTTATCGCTTCATTTTAGTCCTATTTTAGTTCTCAAATTACGAAATCGCAATGTCTAATACGCCTACCAGCCAGAATAGCCAGCAAGAGAGTATAAAGACGTCGTCTCGCAAGCGAAAGATCAGTGATCAAAACGACACATCCACCTACGACCATGATGACTTGGAGTATATCGAAGATCGAGCAATCCGCAAAAGGCGTGTCGTCTGGAACCTATTCGTTGAGATTGGAATTCGGCAGGATGATACGACCATTGTAGGTTCACTTATTCATTATTTTTCAATCAACAATTGGATTTTTTTAAGAAAGAATGTATTGCCCTGGCTGCAGATGTGATCTAGCTCCGAAACTCTCTACACTGAAATCTCACCTAAAAGCTTTTCATGAGGAAGTATCGAAGGCTGTAATCCAGCAGCAAAAGTCAGAAAAGAAGCAAGAGTGAGTTTTGGTCTGAAAATTATTCCATTGAATTTTGATTGGTTGTTATTACAGGCTGACTATAAACGAAGCTTTTGCACTGGTCTTGTCGATTCCATGCCTATCGTTGAATATATTAACTCATCCTTATGTGCGCCAATGGGTGAAACTGCTGCTTGAAATCCATCCAGCGTTTAAAGCAAGTCTTTAACTATATGTTAAGTTACCAGAACTCAGGCTGTATTTTAGAGCATGAAAGAGCTGATCCTGAAAATTCGTCGGTCTACAATTCTTGATTCTTGATTCTTCACTGGGGGGCAATGTGAAAAAGCGTTTGATCTATCCTTCGCCTACTCGCTGGGGTGGTTGGATACTTGCTATGGGAAGCTTTCTTGAAATGTATTCTCAGGCAAGTTGTCACCTGAAGAATTTTTTTCTGAATTCATCAATATGGGTCTTCAGGTCATGCAAATTGCTCGAATGAATCAACTGGGAATGAGCCCTGATCCGAGCCAGCGAGCGTATCTTACTGGGGTATATCAAGTTTTCTCGCCCTTTTATGAAGTGTTGGCGGTCATGCAAGCTCAGAATAATGTAACAATCTCGCACTATATTCCTTCGTACAAGTATCTTCATTCGGTGCTAAGCTCTCAATTGGTGACTATTTTGAAAGTGCGATTAAGCCGTTTATCTTAATTTTTTCAGACTTCAACCAATGACCCGGAAATAAGGAATATTATCGCTTCCCTCAAAAGCCAGCTTACTACGCGTTTCGACATGATGTGGAATAAGGAAAGCCAAAATTTTGATGGGATCTTCATGGCTTCTACCTTGATGGATGTCAACACTATAGCAACTCTGGATCGGGACGAGACTAACGATGCCATCGAAATTTTATTGAAGATGGTATGTTCTTACGTTTTCAACGTCTTCAATCCATGCAGTCATGCGGTCGTCAAAATCTTAACCCCATTCTTACGTTAATCGATATGCGTACAGAGGTAATATAATCTTTTCTCTGTTGTCATATTCACGCAATAATTTTTCAGCTCAATAAGCATATCATCGACTACATGATTGAAACCTTCGCTGTGCCGGCCTCTTCATCAACTGTGGAGCGTGTATACTCGCAAGCTGAAATGGGCACTAAAGGACGGAGAAACCGAACCGGTGCTACTCTTCTCAAGGACCAGCTTATTGTCTATCTCAATTGCGAACAGCTTCATGGTCGGCCTTGAGAAATCAAAAGATTTTCGATCCATTTATTCATTTTTTTGATTTGTACTGTTTGCCTTCATCTTGCCCTAAACGTAGGTACTCGGGAAAAGTGTATTACTATCATGCATAGGCCGAACGGTGCTCGTATACTAACCAGTTGGATAGGACTACTGAGGTATTAAAGATAGATCGAACCACTTGGGTGCTAACTGGGTCAGTACCTGAGTAGTGGTAATGCAGTGCGTATAAAACCACCTAAGTAGTAAGGTCGGATCGAATCTCATAGGTTTTCTCTTTACTTAGCTCAATCTTGTTAAACTGTCATCCTTACTATTTTTAACCTTTTGTCATGCTTTCTTGTCTTACTTTTAAGAAGCATAGTTGTCGGCCAAACGAAGCCTGTGAAAAAAGCATAATTAATGACTATGCTTTTCCTTAATTTGTAAAAGGCATAATAAATAACTATGCTTTTCCATAATTTGTAAAAAATGTGCTTTTTCACAACTTGAAAAAAGCATAGTTATTTTTTAATACGGGTCTGCAATTGGCGAAAAGTTCTCGGCTAAACTCAAGCAACAAAAAAGCCGAAATAATATTTCTGCTTTTTCCCGCAAAAATTTTTAGCCGAATAAAAAACTATGCCAGCACACTACTTTTGAAAAAGCAGATTGAATTTCTCGGCTTTTTTCGCGGCATATTTAATTCAAAAAATTTTCTCGGCCTTTTATTTGGCGGACTTTTTTTGCTTATACATCTATGCTTTGGACCTTATGTAGTTTGGGGCCACCCATTTTATGTGATTTTAGTTTTTGGAATTTAACGAGCACAGAATGTATGAGTTGTGGAAGTTGATTGGAAGACTGTTTCCATGCACTTAAGGTAATAAAGATTTATGTTGCAAAAATGAGCTTTCGATTTTTCGCAAAATCACAAAAAATGGGTGGCCCCCCAAACTACATAAGGTCCATGCTTTTTCAAAGTAGGCCGAAAACTGGAAACACTGATCTGATGGAGCGACAGAAAGCAGTGATTGAGTGCAAAAAAGACGGACCTTCAAAAAAGACTCCACCGTAGAGATTTATTGATAAATTTGCTGATAAAAAATTTGAGATGAATGTTTGAGGTATCTAATGGTTAGCCGGCATGTCCAAAAACTTTTGAAAAACTATACTTTGTAAATTTAAAATTATTTCAAAATACCTTTGGAAACAGGCTGGTCATTTTCAATCTCCCCATCATCGTTCAACAAGACCACATTGTCTTCATTTGATCGATCTAACAAAGGTTTCTCATCTGGATTGTCTGATTTTCTCCTACCCAATGCTATACTCTGTGGAATGACTAGGAGAATAAAAATCATGAACAAGTGAAATATGTGAATTGACCGGTGCCTCATTATGAATACTACTGCATATACCTGCTAACAACTAAATTGAGGAACTGCATAAATCAATGAAGATGAAGGATGACGGCAAATAATATTTGTGGAGATGTTTTGAAAAAAGATATCAAAAATGATAGAAAAGTCTATCAGCGCCAATTTAAACGAAGATTTTTTTAGCGCTGGTTTTGTTTTAGATAGATCACCAAATTATCAATTTCAGCTAAATTTCTTGAAAGCGATTTTTTGTAATTTTGTGTATTGAATGTATATTAAAAAAAAATTTATTTCACAAAAACAACCACCAAAATTACAACAGAAACGAATAATGTAGGATCACAAAAGTTTTTATAAATGTCATCTATGCAAGATTTGGACAACCTAGGTGACTTTCTCAAGAGCGAACTGATTTGGGCATCAGTCGGATACAACAGTCCCCGTTTCTCGCGTGTAATGCAATGGCATGTCTTAACCAAAAACGCGAAAATTGGTTTTTTAACACCCTAGTTTCATTTTGAAAAATAGGTTTATCCTCTATTATTATATACGATAATTTCTATTCTCGTTAAAAAATCTCATTGCTACCCCTTAGTTTGGTTTGCAAGAATAACAAAATTAGCAAAAGTAGTTTTAAAGAAAAGACAAAAAAATTCTGACTTAAAATTTTTAAAAGCAATTTTTGTAATTTTGAACCACATTTGTTAACTCGATTTCTGACCCTGATTTTTTTGAGCCTATCGTGTAGAGGAGGTTGTTTAGGCAGAGTTTTACGGATTAGGAGACGGAAACAGTCCAACTTTCAGGGATCACTGCTCGCTGGTAAGTGCAGAGTGGCAAAATCCACTCTCTTTTTGTTTATTTTACAGCAATTCTTTGAAGCACAATGGTATATGTCATTCGACGCAGGAAGTGCACTATCAGACTGCAGGAAAAAATTATCTGAAACTATAACAAAACATTGAGAAAAATGCTTTTTTTGTAAAAAAGTGATTTTTCGGGGGTAAAATTTGGCATATTTTGGAGTATTTTCACCAGTCGCTTGCCCTTCTTAAAAGTTTGAAATAATCTATCAAAAAGCCCTGTTATTACTACGCCTTGAAGTTAGAAAGCACTCGTCAAATTTCAAATCCGCTCGAGGCAAATAATTATTTGAATGAGAAATAATTTTGAATTTTTTTTAGGACCCTGAGAAGCCGGGAACCTACTTTTCGGCCAACTACAAATAAACAAATCAAACCTACGAAAATGAAGATAATATACTCAACCAAGCGGCAAATGTTTCTGTTCGATTCTAAAACACGGCTCTTCACTGGCGAATCCGAATAGTTTTCGCTAGCTTGTCCAGCAGAAGAAACATGGTGGTTTTAAATAGGCAGGTCTGAAAAATCAAATCATGAACTATATCAAACTCATCCCGCGGTGTTTTGTCCGGCGGTATTTTGTCACTGCGGTGTTTTGTCCCACAAATCTTCGCAAACAAGAGTCTTATATTACAACGAAATTCGAATAGGTCTCTTACACTTATCACGACCAGTGTTTCCATTTGAGCTCAAATGAGCACTTGATTTGATGTGATTTTGATGTGATGCACGCCATCATAATCACATCAAGTGAAAAATTTTTGTGACACATCACATCAAAATCACATCAAGTGAAAATGTTTTGTGATACATCAAATTAAAATCACATCAAGTGAAAAATTTTGTGACACATCACATCAAGATCACATCAAGTGAAAAAATTTTGTGACACATCACATCAAGATCACATCAAGTGAAAATTTTTGTGACACATCACATCAAGCAGACAAGTGGCTATTGGTCTCAGGCAGTTTCGGGCTGTTTCCCTCGAATATCTCATATCATATCTAGAAATGACCCTCCCTGAAGTAATCGTGGCTAAGTACAAAGGAAAGGACGTGCGTATTTCTCGCCTCGCTGAAGTAAAAATGCTCCATCCTTACTGGTCCTTCGTGCAATTAGTAAGTGAATGTGGCGGAGAAAAGCGTGACACGCTCAGCGTGTCTTCTACAATTGTCGGAATTGTCCCTCTCTGCTAAGCAAGGAATCCACAACGACTACGGTCATATACAATCATCTCGTGAGTATAACTTTACTAGCTGGATTATCAGATAGATCATACAATTATTTTGAGGAAACACACAACACGTCATCATATCACGTGTTTCGAAATTCTATTAATTTTGGTGTGACACATGAAATCAAAACAAATCTTGATCAAGTGAAAAACTTTTGTGATACATCACATCAAGATCACATCAAGTGAAATTTTTTTGTAACACATCACATCAAAGTCACATCAAGTGAAAAATTATTGTGACACATCACATCAAAATCACATCAAGTGAAAAATTTTTGTGACACATCACATCAAAATCACATCAAGTGAAAATTTTTGTGACACATCACATCAAAATCACATCAAGTGGGAAAAAACCACATCATGGAAACACTGATCACGACTATCCTCTAATAGAATCACAAAGAAAAAAACTTAGCGCTTTAGAAAACAAACGCATTTATTCTGGAAAACAAGGTACTTAATCGTGACAACCATCAATATTTTCGAACATTTCACAATTAACGGTCTTTCTGTGTCACACTGCAGTTCTTCTTTGCTGTCTCTGGAGCCGGAATTTCGATGGATGCATCACATACTTCATAGACGTCAGCAGCGTTAAAGTCAATTTTCTTGGCTGGTGGCTGCAGGTAAGGCGGAGCTTTTGAAGAGACAGAGCCTGAACCGGATCAGTGAACCTAATCTTTAAATATTAGAAAAACTTACAAAAACCACTAGATTTGACTGCTGAAGACACCACGTGAGACGAACTTCTCAACCTCTTGGATATTTTAACGTGTATACCGTGGACACCTCTCCTGCAACAATAATTGAATTAAAAGGTGTCTAAACAAAAAATTAAACTGACCGAATATCATCATTACTCATCTGCATGGTTCTTGGTTTGCGTCCCGACGATGGCTCAGCAGATTTGCTTCGTCTGCTTGCAGCTAGTTTTCTGTTTTGCATTATCTCGAAATTACGCTTCTGAAAATGCAAAATATAAAATCGTCAGCTTACCCTCGTAAACTGCACAAGAGGATCCGAAGCAACATACCGTGTTTCCTTTAATAAACCGACCGGTTGGTCTACTTTCAAATCTACTTACCTCTATTAGAGAGGGTCTGTCTATCAGAGTGGGTTGATATATTAGAGGAAATACGGTATTTCTAAGTGCTGTACGACTAGTCAGAGAGCATCACTATTTACATACAATTAACTACCGATGAACCGTAACCCCCTCAAGGTCTTTTACGCCTTTCGGTCCTACACTTTTTTGACTCCATTTGTAGAGTCTTTTGCCTAACCTGTTCGGTAAGTCAGAGGTGGGCACAGATCAGGTCAGCTCAGATCACATCACCAAAGATCAGATCGACATGCAAACAGGGATGAGAATTTATGGTTAACTAGGTCTATTTTAGGCCTATTTTTAGGTCTAAAATAGGCCCGCGCCAATTTGAATTAGACTTAGGCCTAAATAGGCCCATCTTAGGCCTAGGCCTAGTTAGGCCTATTTTAGGCCTATTTTTTGGCGGGAATTTGAAATAATATTAATTTTTCGAAAACATTTTTGTGCTTTTTTGATCATCTTTTTGTGTTTTGTCTCATTTTTCTGTTTTATTTTATTGACAGACAACTGTCATCCCAGGAATTTTAAAGCAAATGAAAGAATCAGGCGGCAGTCTCACTTTGGATATGTCCCGCAAAAACGTGAAATTAAAAATAACCTCAATATGTGAATTTTGCTGATTTAGATTGATTTTACCGTGATAACTGCCCACTACATCGATGCCAATTGAAACTTAAAAAATTTTGTTCTCTCTTTTAGTCCGTTCCCATCTGAAGAGTCGAAAACTGGAGAAAATGTGAAGAGACAGTGGCTAAAAAATCTGATTGAATTTGGTTTTGATGCTAAAGAAGCAGAATCATTAGCCATGGTGACTGATGAAGGATCAAATATGTTGAGTGCGTTTAGTCGTCAAGGTAATAATTTTATGAACCAAAAATTTAATCAAAACGAAAATTAATTTAGAAAAGTTTCTTCCTTGTATTTGTCACATTCTGAACACAGTAGCCAAGCATTCCTTAAATCTATACGAAAATAGGGAAATTCATGAAGTAGATAAAATTTTGACCTAATTTTTTGTGTATTTGTTTATCTGTTTTGCACGTTATATAAAAAATAAATGTATTTATAGCAAAATAAGATTAAAACATATAGTCCATATTTTATTATGGCTCATATTTTAAGTTTTCCATTTCTAATTCTTGATAGTTTTCTTGAAGGGGTCTCACTTGCCTCATTTCCTCAGCCAAATCTACTTCGTCTTACGGTTTCTTCAGGATCCTGGAAATCCATGAAATCCATTTCAAATTCTTGGCAAGCCTTTTCATGTGCATTTTTCCGTTTGACGCTAGACATATAAAGCCGACAATGCTTACACATCATTTTCTCGTACTTGTCTTTGATTGACGACAACATCACCATCGTAGATGCATTTTTTATGGGCTTACTGTGATAGTGCTAATATCTGCAGTCTACTTTATGAACCAATACCTGAAGCTCCGAAAGTTGGATATCCTTTTCGGCCAATGAAATGGTCTCAAGCATCAAAAACAAGGCCTTAGAAAAAGAAGAGGCGAATGAGTGAGTCAAGACCATGCTAACACATATTTACGAAAAAACTATTTTGTATGCTATTGAAATTACAGTATACAACTATAATGTAAAAATACCTTTTAAAAACAATTTTGTAAATTTTCTGAATGATTGTTGAGTTCTTAGATTATTAAACATTATATACGATGTAAAATTTGGAAGTCTAAAGTTGTGTTAGAAAACTGTCAGATTTTAATAGGGGGTGGTTCCGGCCCATTCTGACATCTTCTGACAGGGGTGGGGTCTCCAAAACCGGGCTGTCAGTCTGACATAATTTATGGACGTTCCCTTATCACCCATCCAGGTATCATTTTTTCTTAATTGACCGTGCTCAGCTAGTAGCTAGCCCAGGAATTTAGTAGAAGTTAGCCACGGTTTACCAGCCACACCTTTACTTACAAATGTCAAACACAACAACAAATCATATTTATGTCAAGAGGAATTTGAATGATCAACATTATTACTGGCTCGAAGAATTCTTCAATTCTGGACAGCGGCATGGTAGAGCAGAGGGTGACCGTCATTCCAACCGTCCCCTCTGTGAACTTGATTTTTCGGACCACCATTTTTTACAGCAATGCCTTCTTCAATTTGGACTGAACTCTTGCGAAGAGAATCGTAGAGTTTGCACGCCACCTTCGAAGCCATCATAAAACCAGCATTGTTTTCGATAAAGCGAAGAAGCAAAAGTCCATCGTGGTCCAACTGCAGATCAGCAAACTTGCGCCACTCCACACCGTCTCGTAGGGGATGAGCCTAAACAACCATTTGTAAAGTGAATATAGTGTAAAAAATTAAATAAAAACCTTCAAATAGCGTCTAGTTGAAGATCGCTGTCCGACAGGAGAGACGTAGCGGACAAAGACGTAAAGCACATTGATTACACTAGCAAAGAGAAGAACGATGAACCAGACGTAGAGGAGCACGAAGATCTTTTCGTTCAACATGTTCATCATCAGGACACACTGGACGGTATGAGACTGCTCTCCGCTCAAAGTGCTTTGCTTGAAGGTACAGAAAGCAGAACGAGGGAAATAGCCGGTCTGATTCCAATACTGACCATCCATAGCATTGTCGATCACCTGAAAAGAAGGAGATTAAATGAAGGGTAAACATCTTAAGACGCAATTACCTGAACTCCAAAGCCGGCGTTTCCAATGAAGATAGATACGAGAACCAACTGAGCGACAACGTTCAAGACATTCAGCAGCTTGGAAACCAAATAAGCAAACGTTCCAGAAGAGCCGAGGCCAGCAGACTTCTTCTTGATTTGACGATGCTCATAGGTCTAAAAGGTTAAAATGAACACTGATTATTCCATTCACGTAAACTTTATACCTTGACAATATCCAAAACGACGCTTTCGACTTCCTCTTCATACTTCTCAGTTGATAGGCCACGACTCTTGACACACTTGTCCACCAAATGATTGAAGCTCACATCTGGAAAATAAAAACGCGTTAGCCATCATCACCTTAATAAAGACTCAAATAAGCTAACCAGTCTGTGACTTGCGGTACAAAGACCAGAACAAATGCGGACTGTAGAAGAAAATGGCCTGAAGGACAAGGACATACGGCACCCACTAAAATGAAGTTGGTCAAGCACGGTAAAATAAGTTTTATAATATTCGAACCTGATAGTAACTGACGTCAATCTTGGAACCGTCGAGCGGATTAACTTCGTCTTGCGGCATGAGCTCCACTGCCTTGTCAATCACATAAGTGCCAGTCACAAAACAATAGCTGTTAATATACGGAATCCAAGACCCTGAACACAAAATGAGTAGGGCATTAATGAGGAAGAAGATTAAATGACTTACCTGGCGATTCAGCAGGAGCCATGCAGCTTACAGCGTCCCCGAAAATTTGCTTCGCACAGAGAATGAGAGCCAACCCAGTGAGCAGTCCAACAGTAGCAAAAGAGTGCGCCTTGTCAACGATATCTTCAAGAGAGCATGGCTTCAACTTGTTGATGGTTTCTTTCAAGAACTTGATTTCAAACATTTCGAACAAGCAACGAAAACTAAAAAAAACAAGGATGAGATCAAAAAAAAAGTAAATATGCCAAAAACAAGAAGTTCCTAAAGAGATAAGACAGAGACCACACGCTATATTCGGTGAACAAAGTGATGAATACTTTCGATAAAATATAGGAAATCTCAAAAAAGAATTTCAAAACCTGGACGATTTAAAAAGCACTTTTCCGTTGTTTTTTTTCAGACACGGACAAAATTTGCTCGGACCGAAATTTGCCCACGGCCGAAATTTGCTCGTGGCCAAAATTTGCTCGGGTTATTTTTTACTCAATGTCCCAGGGTCACCTGTAATGGTCCAAATCCATCTTTAGGGGCCCGGATTTAGCCTAAATGGTTCTCTACAATCCATAGGGGTATTACTAATTCACCTTTAATGGTCTCGATCTTACTTCAATGATCCATACTCATTCAAGTAGCCTCATACATGTAGTGTTACCCAGGTAACTTCAAGCAGTTAAAACTTGAAAACTAAGAGTCTGTAGATAGGTCGCGCCCATATGGTGAGCTCCGAGATGGGCAAGTAGACCAGCTAGGATTAAGTAAGTTCCAGAAAGTATAATATAATCACCCACCGTGAATAACCATTCTAAGCTCACACTTCTAGGGCAACTTTTCGCGGAGAACCCGAAAAAAGTGATCAAAGATGCTTGAGGTACCGAAAACGGAAGGATTCAGGCACCATAATTTCATTTTTTAAGTGACTCGATGTTACGCGAGTCCACGACCCGCGTAACATCGAGTCTCGTAACAAACAAGTTCGGGGCGACGAATTAAGTTCAATCTCTGCAGCCCAAATCTTCATAATCTTCTTTTTCATGTTCTCCGCGCAAAGTTGCCCTAGAAGTTGTAAGTTAAAATTAAAAAATATGTCAGGGTACAATTTTTGGTGTTACGCCAGAGTCTGATTAGAGCTTAGAGGACCATTGCCACCTGTTTTGAATTATCCTCCGCCAATTAAAAAAAATTGCCTAATCATTGAACTTCTGTACGGATTTTTCAACTTGGTTTCTAATAAAACAAGGCCTAAAATTTAAATTTAGGTAAAGTTATGTTAGAAACCTAGTTGAAAAATCCGTACATAAGTTGAATGATCAGGAATTTTTTTGAATTGGCCGGGGACAACCGTGGCCGTAGACGGCAATGGCCCTTTAAGTAATTTGTTCAATTTTGCCACAATAGGCTTTTGCACGGGAAGTGCATGACCACCCCTCTCGCTATCGAAGAACCCTATATGCCAAAATATTGCCCTGACCGAGCCTGTTAGTGCTACGCAAGCGAAATTTGCCATGGAGCCGTTTAGGCAGTTGTTAAAGAAAAATTTTTTCTGGAGTCTTCACCTTCATTCCTTCACTCAATAATTTTAGGGGTAAAGCCTTCACCTCCATTACAAATTTCTCCTTCATTGGTTTCTTCATTAAAAATGGACTCCTTCATTGTATCTTCATGCTAAATTTATTCCAACAAACCAACAAAAGAGAAGCGATGCCGCTTGGTCTCCATTCTTCGACGCTTCTCGACCCGCTAGTTTAGTCTCCATCTGGGTCCTGTAGATTGGTGTGGGATTGGGAAGGTTGGGAGATTAGGAGATTAGTAAAACTCTGAGCGCGAGTTTGACTATTTTTGCGGGAATTCGTCAAATCAATTTCCCACTGGGGATTTGAGGGAGAAGATAGTCATACAAGACTATCTTCTTCCTTCATTGTCTGAGTTGAAGGAGGTTTAGGTGTGAAGGCTTCACCCTCGCTTCAATACAAAAATGAGCCCCCATGAAGCCTTCACCTTCATTCCTTCACCCAAAAATTTTGTCCTGAAGGCTTCACCTTCATTCACCTTCACCTGAAAATTTTTTATACCCCATCTTCAGAAGGGCCTTCACCTTCATTGAAGATCTTCATTGAAGGCGTGACAACCCTGCGTTTAGGCCCAGATATTCCAATTTGAAAGTTGCAAAATTTAGCACCCAGAAAATGTAAAAGGACCATGAAACTTGATAAGCACAGAAATTTGCGAAATTTGAATTCGCGCGGACCACCTTAATTTTGTAAATAATGTTTTCGAATTATTTTTTTTGTGTGCATTTAAAATTTGAATTTCATTTATTATATAACTAGTTTTTACCCGCCCCAGATCTTTTTCAAAAGGTAACCGGACAATTTGCACTCTTAGCCAAATATGTCGCGCGACATTTTGCACTAGAGTGCAAACACTAGAGTGCGACATTTTGCACTAGAGTGCAAATTGTCGTTATATATTTGTCGCGCGACAATTTGCACTCTAGCGCTGTTGTTCTTTGTGAAATTTTGAGTCCCCTCATGTATGCTATGTATTCTTTTGTATCGCTTATTTTGGTTTGTTTAACTTGTTTTATTTGCTTGATTTGGTTTATGTAACATTGTTAAGGTATGCCCAGGGTGTTAGTGTGGATGTCAGATTTCGGTCATGATCTTTTGTTGCGAACGGAAGTGGTGGCATTCGATGCAACGTACAAAAAAAGACCTCGAGGAACTTATCAGGTTCACATTTGTAATGCTTATTGTATATGGCTATAACTGATTAAATATGCCTTTCCTTAGTTGTTCACTTTGCATGTGTACATTGACGGGCGGTTCTTGGTGGTTGGTTTTGCTTGATGCGGCAAAAATACTGAAGCGTACAAGACTGTGTTCAAGAATTTCTTCAAATCTCCTGCCCGCTATTACAACATAAAAGCTTTTGTTGCGGTATGTCGGCGGTATGCGCTTAGAGTGCAGATTGTCGCGCGACAAAAAGCGCTAGAGTGCAAATTGTCGCGCGACAAAAAGCGCTAGAGTGCAAATTGTCGCGCGACAAAAAGCGCTAGAGTGCAAATTGTCGCGCTATAAATTTGGCTAAGAGCTATTAATGTCGCGCGACAAATTTGGCTCAGGGTGCAAAATGTCGCGCGACATATCTGGTTAAGAGTGCAAATTGTCTGGTTACCTTTCAAAAGTATTTTTTTAAAAGGTAATTTTTATTTTATACAAAAAAATTTGGGATTCACAAAAGAGTTTTGTTCGTTTCCTGTGATTCGAAAATAACTTAAGCGCTTTAATTACATTCAGTGTACTGAGATTTAACTAAGAGATCTAACTAACTATATTAGTTTTGCAACGTTTATGTGTTACAAAAACGAAGCAATGTTTTAGTGTTTGACTCAAACTAACCTGTAAAGATTGTAAAATCAATGCTTTAAAATTTTCTTGAATCTTTAGCACAAATCATTTTTGTCTCGAAGGTTAGTGATTTCTTAGTGTTTTCTGTGTGTGTTTTCGATTTTTATTATGTTTCTATGTCCAGGGTATTCAACTTGCGCGAAACTAAAGGCAGAATTGAACCGTTGTCGCTCATCACAGTTTTGATGCAGTTTGGTGGATGCCTTGCGAGAGCCTATGTTATCCTGCGAGAATTGGGGAATCGATTGGATTGTTTTCGTGACGTGCTTAGTTTCTGCAGTTGTCAATAAACTTTTACTAGCTCAGATCGTTTGCTACAGCAACTTCAAGAAGTCAAAGAAAGGTAAAGATCACGCAGGCCGCGTAAGAAGCACAATTTGCAGAATCCAGTTTGATCTCATTTTTCCGTTAAATCTTCTTATTTGTTGTTGAAGTGATTATTTGATGGAGTTCGTGGACAAAAATCTTGAAAATGGAGTGTTTTTTGTATTTAAAAATAATTTTTTTGGGTTCAATAGATAGCCGGTAGATGTTTCTTGCATTTGCATGCTTCGTACATGGAAGACATATTGCGAAGAAGTTTCAGTGAGTCTTTGTCACTTTGAACTTTTTGAGTTATGGTAAGATAGCGCAAATGACAGTTTGTTACCTACAGTCACCTTTTTGAAGTCAAGCTATAAAAAAGGTTGTCCCAGGTGAACATCCAGATTTACCACTTGTACCCCAGACCAAAATAGTAAACTTCCTTATTTCAACCTATCTGCTGGTTGAAATCCAATCATCAGAGGTAATCATTCATCTCTAGATTTATCCATCCACCTGAACCATCTGAGCATTGGGTACCACTACCTGGGTAATACTACCAAGGCACTTACATCTGAGTACCTTTACTTAATTATAACGATCTGAGTACCACCCGTATACCCTACTGGACATGAAACAGAACTTGCGTTCCTGAAAGTCTATTAAACCATGTTCGGACACGGCTCTGGATAGGGTCGACCAGGATTCGAACCTGTAACCTTAGGTCGGGCGCCATTTGTCCTATTTTTTGACCTAGGGCGCGAAATGGGCGGGCGCGAAATGTCCTATACCCATACAGAGCCACTTTCGAGTGATTTGTGTCTAAGGTATGTGGGTGTGCGCATCCCAAGTCCCGTGCGCCCAGGGTGACCAACTTGCCGTTATTTAGTGGCATTGCCGTTATTTCGCACAATTTTGCCGTTATTCTTTTTTGAAAATAATGACATTTTGTCTAGTTTTGGATTATTAAATTAAAAAATGCCGTTATTTTGTAACATGTTGCCGTTATTTTCAAAATTTGAGTTGGTCACCCTGCGTGCGCCCCCTTTGGAAGTCTTTTCGAAAGTGACTCTGTATGCATGAAAAAACATGCATACCAGAGTTTCTATATACGACAGTCCCCAGTTAACAAAACTTTGTTCAAACCACCATGCTATTTAGGAGAAAAATATTGCGAAAAAATCACCTTGGGCCACCAAGGCAAATTTTTTTATGAAAAATTTTAACCAATTTTTTTTTGTGAAAATGCCTAAAAAGTGCAAATAAACACTTTTTGAAACTTTTAAGAGAAAAAAATTCGGAAAAATTAAGAGGGGGACCAAGGCAACTTTTTCCAGAGATGTGAATGCATATAGAGCCCAAACTCTTGTGGTTGCAGCATAGAATCATTTGAACCACAGGGGGTGGTTATTACCGTATAACCTCTATTAATCAACCCCCCTCTAATAATCCCCCCCCCTGACTTTATAGACCTATATCTCAGCCTAAACTAAATATTTTACAAATCTGTTTTTTGCGTTTTCTTAACTGCCATGAGCTCTACCGGTTCCGCTTTTTCGATTTTGGATTTTCACCCGAAAATCTTGAGATCGACCCAAAATTTTTCCGATTTTGGGAGGGTTGAAAAATAATCCCCCCGGGGGGATTAAATGAGGTTATACGGTATGGGTTTTTAGTAAAAATTTCAAAATTTAAATTGGCGCTTTTTGAATTTTTATAGGGAATAAAGGCATTATTGGGAAGAAAAGGAAATATTAGGCTGTGTCATAAATACGTTCGTTTTTTTCACAAAAAGTTTTTGTGGCATTGTGTTTTTTCCATAATTTTTTGACCATTTTTCACAAGTCGCCACAAGTCTCATTTTGTAGCTGAGAATAATGGCAATGAAAATAAAAGGTCAACTTTTAAAAAATTGTCAGAAAATTTTCACAAAAAACACAATGCCACAAAAACTTCTTTTGAAAAAAAACGAGCGTATTTATGACATAATCTAATAAAAGAAGCCACTTTTACGCAAAAACATTAAAAAAGTAAATACAGTGCGTTTCATAATTTTAGACTCACACCCTTTTTTGAAGGTATGAGCTTTAAAATAATGGAATTTTAAAAAATCACTATCACTACGTGAAAGAGCATGGCCGAAAACCTTAGAAAATTTCAAATTAGCACATATGATTTCTTGAAAAATGAAAAATAAAGCGTTATTTTTAAAATACCGCCATGTCATATTTTTAGCCTCACTCTTAATTTCATACCACTTATTGTTTACAAGGGACCACAGGCGCCTATCGGCGCCTCTATAGTAAAGTACAGTACAGTTATTTGTATAGTACAGTTATTTCGAAATTTCAATGAGGGGCTATGACTTCATCCATAAAAATAGGTATATCCCCTATTAGAACTCATTTTTTTCGCCTGTTCTTTTTTTTCAAACGAAAGCTGACATTCTGGGGAACACGATGGTATTAGCGACAAAAGTGATTTCGCTATCTACGACCCGTTCTGGCCTTCGAAGTGAAAAAGCGTTACCCACCCACCCACACATGCCAAATACTATATAAGATTTGTTATGTTTTTTTGCTCAATTCGAATTTCTTTCTTTTTTCAGAAAAAATGGGAAAAGCAAACAAGCTAAGTGAATTAGAAAAAGGAAAAATTACCGCTTTCAAAAGGTCTATTTGGAGCAATCGGAGTATCGCTGAAGAACTAAGACGTTCTCCTAAAGTAGTTAACAATTTTGTGAGAAATTCGCAGCAGTATTGGCGTAAGAAACACACCGGACGCAAGCCAAAGATATCTCCTCGCATGCAAAGAAAAATTATCAAGAGATCGTCCAATTCTACGATGAGCATTAACCAAATTCGGGCTGATCTAGGCATTAATTTGTTTAAGTTTGTGCATTTTAAAAACATTCTTTAGTCATAAAAGAGTCAAAAACAACAGTGTGGCGTGTTGTAGACAAGAATCCAAACATTGTGCGTGAGAAAATGAAGTCTACTCCTAATCTAACTGATCAGCATCGCAGGGACCAACTGGAATTCGCTCGTCTTCATATATCTTGGACACATGAATGGGAATCGGTATTATTATGTTTTTGTTTCCTTATTATTTTTAGTTTTTAGGTGATCTTCAGCAATGAAAAAGGTTCAATCTCGATGGTCCTGATGGCTTTAGTTATTATTGGAGGGATTTACGCAAAGAGCCACGATTCTTGTCAAAGCGAAACTTCGGTGGCGGGTCAGTAATGGTTTGGCTTGGTTTCAGTGCTTTTGGTGTTACAACAGTCGCTTTCGTTCCGCAAAAACTGATAGCATCGGATATCAAGTGATATTAGAAAATCATGTATTGCCTTATCTACGTCGTTTTCCGAGTGTTCAGTTCAAGTTATAGGTGATTTCTACTAAAATTGTTGTTATTATTGTAAGATTTTAGCAAGATAATGCCGGAATCCATGTCAGTAGGACGAACAGAAAAGGTCGCAAAGGTACTCTAGATTGGCTGGAAGAGAAACAAATCGATGTTCTAAAGAAGTGGACAGCTCGATCATGCGATTGGAATCCAATGGAGAACCTTTGGGGTATCTTGGTCCGTGAAATTTATGCTGATTGTCGTCAATTTTCAAACGTGGATCAACTGAAGAAGGCAATTCTCGAAGCTGTGCCAATGATCCGGAAACACTGCAAAAACACGTCAAAAGTATGCCAAATCGTATGTTTATGACTATTAAGAATAGTGGTAATTATACTGGTTATTAGATGTAGTCGTCTTGTCATGAATAAATATGTGTTATTGAAGTGAGGCTAAAATTATGAAACGGTGGTATTTTAAAAATAACACTGTATTTTTTATTTTTCAAGAAATCATATGTGCTCAGGTTTTCGGCCATGCTCTTTCACGTAGTGATAATGGTTTTTTAAAATTCCATCATCCTATAGCTCAAACCTTCAAAAAAGGGGGTGAGGCTAAAATTATGAAACGCACTGTATTGGTATACTTTGGCTGTCTTACCCTGTTTTTCAACGTGGGCCATGGCAAAAACAGACTCTTTATGCATTTTATGATCAAGAGTCTTGCTCGGAATTATGTCTTAGGTAAGTAGGTGCGCGCATCTCTAACTTTCAAGCCCCCTTCGGGGGCGCAGGGGGCTTGGAGTTAAGATGCGCACACCCACATACCTTAGACACAAATCACTCGAGAGTGACTCTGGATGCATGAAAATACATGCATACCAGAGTTTTTATATGCGGTAGGCGCCACTATTCAAAAATATTTTCAGCCTCTTTTTGTTTGTAGGCCTTGTCTGATAAGTGGCCCCATTTATTTCGTTCCCTTCCTTAAACGGCCCTTATTCCGTTTAAAAATTCGATTAGATTTTTTTTTCAATTTAGATTTTGAAATTTTGACTAAAACCCCATGGTACCCCTTGTGGTTCAAAAAAAATTTTTGGATACTATCAGATTGTTTGGGTACTATCCACGTGGTTTGGGTACGATCCAGGTGGTTGGGATGGTAATCAGATGGTTTAAGTACAGGGCTGGGATCTCAAAAATTTTGAAATAAGGACATTTGCTGAAAACAAAGACATTTTTGGGTATTTTGGCAAAATATGCTGTTTCATCCAGTGCTTATTGTTCTTGGAGCTAAAAAATAAGATTTTGTCCTAAAATTCTAACAAGTAATAAGATTTGGAGTCTCAAAATGAGGGCAAATTTTATTAATAAGGACAGAGCACTGTTTAAGTACCATCCATATGGCCCATTCATGTGGGGGAAGTGCACTTGGGCTTCTACGGGCTATAGTGAAGAATAGGGTTCCAAAAAACAGCTTGGTCCCCCCTCGTGTTTTTTGTAGAAACTAGTTTGGCCCTGTTGTTTTTACAAATAAAACAACAGGGCGGACCAAGCTGATTTTTGGAACCCTATTATTCACTAGCGCCCTTTTACGTATAGCTACTTTGTCTATTTTTTTTAACATGTTCTGGGTGCTAAATTTTTCAACTTTCAAAGTGGAATATCTAAGCCTAAACGGCTTCATGGCAAATTTCGCTTGCTTAGCACTGACAGGCTCGGTCAGGGCTATCTTTTAACATATAGGGTTCTTCAATAGTGTGCGAATTGGTCATGCACTTCCCGTAATAGAAGAACCAAAGATATGACTAATGTATTCATTGGATGAATTGCGATAATGGTGTTTTTTCGCCTACAGATCCTTCTTTTTGCCTTTTTACGTCAACTGTTCTGCCATGGATGATTTCGAAGCAGGTGCTGCTGATGAAAATATTGCTTCGACTGCTGCGACAAAGGCAACAACCAGCTACTTGTGGGTGATTCTCGTCCCTATTGGTTTATTAGTGACTGGGTAAGTTTTTGCAATCAGCAATATTTTTTTTGACACACATCAAGCATTTTAGTATTATTTCGATGATAATTTTCATGTTCTGTCATTATTGCAACAACACCAAGAAACAGAAGAAGCCGTGCGCTCGTGTCCTCTCTAGCCGTGCAGATATACCAAAACAGCCTCCAAGCCGCGTGGTATGATGTTTTTGCTCACTCCCCTAAATCTTACGTATTTTTAGAAAAATGTTTACGAGCAAAACAAGCAGCCAGCAGTCGTCAAGCAAACATCTGAGGTAAGGGTGATCCCTACAACTCCCCGTCCGAAAAATTCTCTGCGACAACAGCAAGACCCAGTCAAAAAAGTTCCTGAAAGGAAATCGGTAATTTTTTGTGGTTATTGAATTTTCAGGCGGTAATGCTTCGTGGTTCTAGGTTGCGCCTATTCCCAAAAAGATTCCTGTTGAGGAGGTAGTGGATGATGAGAAATTGAGGAGCAAGGAGAAGGTTGTTGTGCCTCTGAGTCTAAAATCTTTGCCCGAGATCATGAGAGCAGACAAGTAAGCATACTTTTCCAAACACTTTTTGTATAATCTTAAATTGGCAGAACAACATTGGGAGATCTGGGTGGCGTCAGTGTAATGCGTGAAGATCTAAGCATGAAGACCCTGCTAAAAGAAGTCGACACTCAAGCAATGCCAAGAATAGGCCGAGCAGCATATGCCAAAATAATTGATGAGATATTCGATCAACAAGCTCAGGAAGAGGCCAAACAATTGCAGAAACTCCCAGTGAAATCGATTGATTTGTTAGGTTCGTGATGATTAACCTTTTTAGTGCGATTTTTTGTATTAGCACTGCTGCTTTGCAGAGCCCCGGGTATCGATCGATCTTGGTCGGTCTGTGATCTACGTAGTGCCTAGCGAATTTACCCAAGAAAGCGAAACTACACAGTCTTCACCGGTGCCATTTTCTGATTCTTTGCAAGAGCAAGAGCCAATGTTCCCAAGTGGCCGAGTCATTAAGAATGCTGAGCAGCCAGATGGCGAAGAGAAATAAAAAAGTTATGTTATTTCATAATTATTGTAAATAAATGTGGGTTAACGGAAAAATGCCCGCGTTTGGGAGAAAAGTGCCCGTTTTATTTGAAAAAGTGCCCATTTTTTCGTTTCAGTCAAAAAGGCGAAAAAGTGGCTGCTTTTTGTGAAAAAGTGCCCGCTTTTTTGAGAAAATACCCGTTTTTCTGTGTAACTCCTCTATAACCAGGACTGAGTCTATATTATATCAATATTATATTATATCTATATTATATCGACTGAGTCTATACTATATCGGCATATTTTGGCGACCGTATAATATACCATCCATTTCGTACAAAATGCTACGTTGTCAGCTTCAATAATTACGCTTCATACAAAGCGTAATGAATATAACAGGGTATATTCAAAGCGGGCACTTTTTCACAAAAAGTAGGCATTTTTACGTAACGTCCATAAATGTGTTAGTTGTATGCTTGTGTGCAATAAGTAAACAGTTACTGGGTTGTGGGAACGTTACTTATAGAAACCTTATTAGATTGCAACCTTATTAGATCCATGATGTGTGGCTATCCTGTTTTTGAACGGACTGTGTCTGGCTTATACGAAGGTGACAATTGTGTCTGACGCATTTAAAACAACCAATTGTGTCCAGTGACTTCGACTACCAGCAATACAATGCAATCAATTGTTATAGTAAAATGTTCTTGCACTGGAATAGTCGCTATAGTCAGTGTCGCTTAACCAACGATATTATCACTGATAATTTATCGGTGTATACCGAGCTCTTTTATCCACGACCAGAGAATTATCAGTTAAATTGAGCAATTTATTAAGGATTTTTGAAAACAGTTAAATTATCAAGCATGCTAAAAGATATCACACGGCCTTACAAAGTAGTCAAAAATGGGCAGTTGGTGACTTCTGGACAATTCAAATAAATTTTGCGGGAAACCGAAAAACTCTTAAAATTTGACTAGAAAAAACGGGTTCCTAACTTCATATGGCTTCTAATTTTCAAAATACTAATATTTAGAAAAATTATCTAATTAATATGAAAGAGGAGATTCTCAGCTTTTGTTTGCTTCACAAAACGGCTAAAATGTAGTATACACCCCCCACTCAAGTGTAGTATACACCCCACTCAAGTGTAGTACACCCCCACTCAAGTGTAGTATACACCCCACTCAAGTGTAGTATACACCCCACTCAAGTGTAGTATACACCCCCCACTCAAGTGTAGTATATATATATCCTTAGTGTATATAGACTAATCATCAACTTTTTGTATTTGTGGTAATACATAGAAAGATACAGTATACTACAAATATAATTGTCTTTATTAACAAGAAATAGGCGAACGAGAAATAATACAAAGAAATTATGCTTATTTGTTATTTCGGAGTATCTTCTGGAATTTGTCGCGCTTATAGAATGCATAAGTATTGTCTTGGAATTGCACGCATATTTGATCGCTGGCAGAATCATCATTTGCAGTTGCAGCAATCACTACAGCGTCGTACATCTTTGGCACTTTTCCTTTCGGTATATTACTCGTGTATATATTACTCTCTATTAAAACCATTTCAATTCCGAAATTTCAATTGTCACAAAACTTTTTTACTATTAAATTCGTTGAGTGGGTGGTGTATACTACACTTCAGTGGGTGGTGTATACTACACTTGAGTGGGGGGTGTATACTACACTTGAGTGGGGTGTATACTACACTTGAGTGGGGGTGTATACTACACTTGAGTGGGGGTGTATACTACACTTGAGTGGGGTGTATACTACACTTGAGTGGGGGTGTATACTACACTTGAGTGGGGGGTGTATACTACACTTGAGTGGGGGGTGTATACTACATTTGCTCCAGTGTCGCTAATCGATATTTTACCGTATAAAAACTTGAAATTCTGACACCAGATTCGGTTTAGTTCATGTTTTAGTGTTTTAAAACTCAAAGAGCAGTTTCACATACAAATCAATTATGCTGAACCGAACCCGGTGTCAGAATTTCAGGTTTTTATAAACGGTGAAGGACGATCTTCTTTTTCCCGTAACTTTCTATTGCACTCATTTTTTGGGTCAGTGAAGTGAATCTGACGTAGAAATCACAGGGCTATCAGTAATTCAAATTTTTCGGACGGGTGAGCCACTGGCGAAAACACGACAAAATACCGTATTTCTTCTAATTGCCGCACATGTGCGCTTATTCGCTTATTTTATAAGTTGAGACCGACTAAACAGCTGCGCACATCATCGTTTGACATGAGAAAAAGATCGCGTAAGCACAACGAATCGAAGTCCAGCGTTTGACGAAGGGAATGGTGAGCCACAAGAAGAACAGACATTATTCTATAAAAAATCAGATAAAAGATGTTTAAACTATATACCGTATTTCTTCTAATTGCCGCACATGTGCGCTCATTTTTCAATCACCCGAAAATCGGAAATTCTCAAATTCGATCTAGAGATTTTCGGGTGCTTAACCAAGATCTGGAATCGGTAGAACTCGTGGGAGTTAAGAAAATGCATCAAACAGCTTAACAAAATATTCACTCTATTCCGAGATATAAGTTTTTAAAGTTAGGGATGTGCGGTAATTAGAGACTGTGCGGCAATTAGAAGAAATACGGTATGCCAAATTTTACACTCCGAAAAATGACTTTTTTACAAAAAGCGTTTTTCTTAAATTTCTTCAATTGATTTAGAGAATATTTTTTTCACAGGATGAAATAACTCGTCTTCCGGCGTCGAATGACATATCACAATGTACATATACTCCAAATAACTGCTGCAAATAAAAAAAAAGAGTGCGGTTTTGCCACTCTGTCGTTACCAGCGAACAGTGATCCCTGAAAGTTGGACTTTTTCCAACACCTAATCCGTAAAACCCTGCCTGAAATATCGCTCTTTACACGATAGGCCAAAAAATAGGGGTCAGAAATCGAGGTAACAAAATTTCTTTATACCTGGTCCAAAATTACAAAATTTTTAACTTTTGACATTCACAATTCAAATTTTTGAAGCCAAGATTATTTGGCTAGATTGATAAGTCAAGTTTAAATGTAATGCACACCAAATTTAGAATACTTCTGGATTTAGTGTATGTATGGAATAAATTTTTTTGATCGGTTTGATTGATCTATGTAAGCGGAGCACTTGATTTAATGTACACATGATTGGTCCCATGGTGTACAATAAACCGAGACTTGACTGTAAGTAACTAAAGGTTAAACAACCCCTTCCAAAGCTGCTTGTCCAACTGCGGCGATGTCTACAGCCATGACTAGGTAGGAGAAAAGATTGTGGTCCCCACTACTCTGGTTGCAACTTTCACCGCAACATACCGTATTTCCTCTAATAAGTGCGCATGCGCTATTAGGTATAGTGAAATTGCCAGGTTGAGGATGTAGTTTCCAGCTGCTGCACCATATTTGGAAAGCTGGTGATGAGTTTGCCGTCCTCCCCACTAAATGCACCTCTTAGATTCCTTCCCATAGTCCTGAGCCGGTGGATTGCCATTTTGAGCTCTTTGGAGAATATTTGGGTTAGTCGAGTAGAAAGCTTATTTTCATCATATATTGAGACAAACATTCGACCAGCTACTTCCTCTGCCGTGTCAACTAAATTCTTTATGCTAAGAGAATTTACTATATTGTTATATTTTTCAATTAACATTGTTTGGGTTCTGCGTAAATATCTCTTTTTTTGTAAATTTGTAAACTATTCTTACCACCGCGCTCCTCGTCTTTCAATCTGTCTCCTTCCATGAAGAGCAATCACTGGCCAAATACTGTAGCCTCTGCTGGTTTCGGGTCTGTCTGTGGGGTGGAAAGAAGTGAGGTTGAAAGAAGTGATCAATGTGGCTCTTTTGAAGCTTTTCTTCAAGTGTTGCAATTGGAAGGGCGTAGGGATTATGCTCTCTAATTGCTTCGTGATTGGACACAGAGCCTGCTCTCACCAAGTGGTCCAGAGAGGAAATCGCCTAAACAAATGTCTAATTTTAAACTGATACACATTGTCAAATTTTTAAGTGGCTGGTAGCAAGTGTATTTTAACCATTATTTTTGTTACTCTGCCTACCGAACTTCGGGAGACATTTTGAATTTCGGGAAACTAATGACTTTCAATCAAAATTTTTAAAAGTAAGGTCATAAATGGTCACGAATTGAAGGTTTACTTTGTAAAGCAATAATCGCATTCGAAATTGCTGGGAAAATTGGTTTCTTCAACACACAACAAGCGGTAGGGCGTTAAATCGAGGGTTGACTGTATATGAAAATAAATTTCGGCATTCAAACATCGGCGCTTAAATGTGGCTGTAAAATGGCGGATAACCCACTTTAGCACTTGTGTTGATAAATTATCGATTCGTGACCATTTATGACTTAACTTTGGGAAATTTTTATTGAAAAATATCAATTTTGTTTGGAAAGGTTTACCAAAAGTCAATCTTGATATCTAAATGTTTCCCTGAATCCACATCCGCTGAGATCAGGTCAAAATAATTTCTAAGATATGAGATATAGCCACTTTGAGCAGACCAGTCAGAACATTCGATTCACTCGCCTACTTAGATATCTCAACTCCTAAAAATCATTCGGGTTTTATATAGAATTCTTCCACGTAAAGTGGTCAGGTGGCCGAGATAGTCTCATATTCGTGTTTCTCGACCCCAGTTTGATGAAAAAGCGGCTGTTTTTTTGAATTATTAGCAAAAAAATTCGAATCATATGAGGTTCAGATGTTTTGTATGAGATTCGGTATTATGGTTTTTAGTCAAAAATTTATAATTTAAATAGGCTCCAATTTGAATTTTGAAAAGAATTTCAGAGCTTTATTGGAAGTAGGGTTGTCGAATCGAAAGTTCGATTTTGAACATTATTCGAAATGTTCGAGATTTTTTCGAACGTTCGAGTCGAAAATTTTCCAATTCGAATCAACCTCTTGATACGGGAAATTTAGAAATTTTTACCAGATATTTTTATAGTTTTACTCAGAATTTCGCGACTTTTATTGAACTATAACAACCACATTCCTCAAAATTCTTCATCATCTACGGAATTTTCTAACAAAATTGATTCTGATTCTTCAGTATTCTTGCTTCTGGCATCCTCTAGTACTGAATCCGCCAGCCCGGTTTTGATGTGAAGAAGGTTTGCTGCAACATCTTCTAGTAAACGGGATCGAAAAGAGTTAGCGAAGAGAGTGAGAAGCATTGGAAAAATACCTTTCTGACGCAACGCTGGATAACGAAATGGACAAGTATTTACGAGCCAGAGATGCGAAAATTTTGGAGGATTATTCTGCCACCATTTAAATATGTCGTCATGGCCATGATAATCCGGATTTGGCGTTGGCAACTTGGGCTCATTCAGATAATGGTCGAACTGAACATAAAAGTGAGTGTTTCCGTTCGTGCCTTCTTTGCGCTTGGATCATCAAATTTTACCATGGCTTTGTTATGTTTTGCAGACTATAGATGAGAAAATAGATTTGCTCCACTTTTTCCCAGCGAATATTCAGCGCCACACTTGCAAACTGCCTTGTCGCCCTTTTTCACAAAAGTTCCTCAAACGCCGCTTGGCATAACTTCGAACCGAACGTTTGACAACCCTAATTGGGAGTTGAAGGTGATAAAAAGAAGCCACTTTCATGGCAAAATGTTAGAAAGGCTGTCTTATGATGTTTTTTAACATAAGCTGTGTGAAAAAAAGCTTATATGTGCATTTTTTGATCAAAAGTTTCGTTTGGAATTATGTCTAAGGCAAGTATTGTATTTCTTCTAATGGAGCGGCATGCCGCTCTATTTTTTAAACTCCCGAAAATTGGAAAATTGTCAATCAAAAATGGTATTAACTCTTACAACCCAGTAAAAAAATGTGAGGGTGCCGCTCTATTAGAGCATGCCGCTCTAATAAAGGAAATACATTAAGTTATCTCGGCCACCTGACCACTCTGCGTGGGAGGATTCTATACCCAAGCCATTTTTTGACCTAATCTCAACGAATTCGGATTTAGACATTTTGAAATTAGGGGTGACTTTTGGGAGACTTTTTCTTTCAAAATTATTGATTTTCAATCAAAGTTTGCAAAAGTACTGAGAGTGAGTTAGGTCATAGATAGATAGTTGTCACCTGTGTTACCCAATGATCGCATTCAAAATTGCAAAATTAATTTTTTTAACACACAAAAAGCTTTTTATTACGCAAAAAAGGAATCTGTGTGGGAAAAGTGGGATTCCTATGACAATTTTTTGTGTGAGCAGTAAAAGTTGTGGCGAAAGGATTATGAAAAAATAGGAATTTGAGGTACTAATTCGGTTTAGCCCCACACCCCCATTTTTTACTTTCGTGTCTCAAGTTTGCACTATTTTTTTATCATTTTCCATTTTTAGTCGTGTTTTAGTCGTGTTCTTGCTTTTTTGTGTGCTCCAAGATTTTGTTTTCATCGTTCCGTCTCATTTACTTTATTCATCTTTTTTGTTAAATAAACAATCGCATTGGAATTAGTCTAATTGAAAAGCTGCCTGAGGAATTCCTTCACTTCACCGTGAATCACTCAGTCAATTTCGTGGTTGCGGAAACTGGTGCACACACTCAGACGATCGAATCAACATGGCAAAAATTCAAGAGAAGGCACAAGCAAGAATACGGCACACATCGTTCTGTCTTTAAAAGCTATGTCTCTGATTTTGTTTGGCGCAGAAAGTTCGGTGGAAATGATATTATTGTTGTTCCTGTATTGCTGGGCACAATATAGTAACATACTTTATTGCTGATCCGTCTCAACCGGAGCGGGGGAGGATAAGGGCTGGGGCTGACTCCCCTATCCTCTCTCAACTGCCGATTGATGGCTGGATATCCTTTATGTAGTGGATACAATGACACGCCCAGATATATCATACTACATTATGTTCTTTTTATGGTCACAAATTGTTGACTTGTATCTGTGTGAATAAATGAAAGATGTTTGTCGCATCAAAGAAAAATAAAAATCAAAAATGGGAGTGTGGGGCTAAACTGAATTAGTACCGAATTTGAGTTGATAATAAAAGGAGTTGATAATGCTTCTCTGCCTTTGAAAGAAATTGCTATGAGACAGACAAAGGCGAATATTTTTCTAAAGTTTTCTTTTTTTGGGTATCAATCTTAGGCGGTTGGCGACCATTCATAAAACAAACCAAAAATTACCACCTGTTCTACCAAACTGCTGGCCCTAGAGACCACTTCAAAATTGAATGTCATCATAGTATAGAGTTCTGGCATCTTTGAAATCCATATGTCCAACCATTCGCCCTTTTGCAGCAGTTTTTGATTTTGAAGGCCTCCAGGCTGTGTATGACTTGGTAGCGATGCACACCAGTTTTGGGCTCAAACAAGTTGTCCTTGACGGCATAGCCCTCTTTCAGTGTTTGATTATAGTCCTTCAGGATGCCAATTGATGTGGCAAGATCAGAGGAACGCACCACTACATCCCGAATCATTTTTGTCTCCTTGTTGAAACATTTGACGACGATTACGTCACCTCTCTCATGGCTTTCATCAACTAAAATAATTACTATATTTTTTTGCAAATTTAGAAAATATTATTTGTTTTTGGATATAAAACAGGAAGGTACTTTTTTGGCCGCTAATTACTCTTTTTTCCCCGCTATTTTTTTTAATTCTGTTAATTTTATTTATGTTTTTATCTAAAAATAGAAATTTTGTTAAAGCTATTCTACGCGGAATCAAAAAGTAGGTAAAGCTCATCTATATCAGAATTTTGACTTTAGGTGAAAATTTTTGAGTTATAGGCTATTTTATGTTTTGAAAAAACGCCCGCAAAAAATTAGCGTACATTTTTTCAAAACATAAAATACAGTCGAACCTCTTTATAAGACCACTCCGCTATAAGACCACCCTCACTATAAGACCACTTTAAAAAATTTTGGTTGGCCACGTTGGCAAAGAAAACCCACAAAGTTTACCCTCGCTATAAGACCACCCCTGCTATAAGACCACTTAGGGCCGGTCCCCAGGGATGGTCTTATAGAGAGGTTCGACTGTAGCCTATAACTCAAAATTTTTCACCTATAGTCAAAATTGTGATATAGATGACCTTTACCTACTTTTTGATTCCGCGTGGAACAGCTTTAACAAAATTTCCATTTTTAGATAAAAACATAAATAAAATTAACAGAATTAAAAAAAAATAGCGGGCAAAAAAGAGTAATTAGCTGGCAAAATAAGTACGTTCCTATAAAAAACAGCAAAAGAAGCACAGAAAAAATCACTCACACAACAAAAAGTCAGTGTCCATAATTCAATGGTTTTCCTTCAGTTGCTCCAGCACCCCCTTTTTTTCAATCTGAGTGATAGTTTGCTAGCCATCTCCCTATTTTTAAGCTTCATCAAATGCTCGGCGTTGCTGTGTTCTTCGAAAAAAAACTAGGAATTGTGATTGTAGTAGGGCTGCTACTTCCAAACTTTATCTGGCCCACTTTTTTGTTCATCTCCTCTGTGAAAACGCAAGTAAGAATTGTCGATGAGGCTTCAGGGATCAACTCCCATTCCTGCAGCCACATTTTTAGCCCTTTGATGAAGGATTTCGGGCAGTTGGCATCCAGTCGGACTTGTGCCTAAATAAAGTTCCCCTATCGACACTTTCCGACAAAAAAAATTTGACCAAGATCCTTCGTGGCGCAGGGGGCTTGATGGGTTAGAGACGCACTCACTTACCTTAGACATGATTCCGAGCAAGACTCTTGATCAAAAATGCATATAGAGCAAGGCTCCCAGACGTCATTACTCACAAGATTGTCCTTATTTTGGGATCCCAAATCTTATTTTTTTTAGAATTTTGCGTCAAAATTTTTTTTTATCGCCAAAAGAGTAATAAGCACTGGATTAAACATCATTTTTTGCCAAAATACCCTGGCATGTGCTTATTTCGAGCAAATGTCCTTTTTTTAATTTTGATCTGGGAGCCCTGATATAAAGTCTCTTTTTGCCAAGCTCCATTGACCAAAACGGGTTAGGATACCATAAACCCAACTATTTTCTGGTCATCCACGTACCCTTTTAAGTTGAATTGCCTTGTGGGACCAAGGCGAAAAGTCAAACTTTAGTTTTTAGTCAAAAACTGTCGAACACTACGTAAAAACATGTTTTAAGTTAAAACTTTTAACATGCTAAGGCCTGACTGTAAGACCGATTGGTTCTGGTGCAGAATTAAATCGGAAAATCCGAATCTGCAAACCATGTTTAAAAAAGCCGGTTTAGCTCCAGATTTCAACATATTTCTGAATGGCATAAAAACGGACCTGGGTATGTTCAGAAAATCAGCGAGCAGTGTTGTAAAAAACTAAAAGTTGGCACCGGCACCAGCACCGGACATACCGCTTGGCACCGGCACCGTCTTAAAACACCGGTGCCGCACCGGTGCCGGCACCGACCACTTGAAATGTTAGGTAAAAAAGAGTTTTTTGAAAGATATCGTAAGAGACAGCAAAATGAGCGAAAATGCAAAATTTTTTTTTAATGAAGGTTGAAAACGTCATGCAAATATGGCAGCAATAAAATTAGACAACAGTTAGCTTTAAATAAAAATGTGTACGAACTCTTTTCTAATGTAGTTACCGGTGTGTCTTTTTATCATTTCGACGATGTCCAGTCCAACAACCATTATTTACTGTTTTGATGAATCATAATAGTGCCCTACGATTCCTAGAGAGCTATGAAGCATACCCTTAGTCGTCACAACGTCGACAGTCAAAGAGAGTGTTTTTCCAGCTGCATGAATTCCTTTGTTTATCTCTATATAGTATTAGGCATGTCTCTGTGACGCTCCATTTTGTCACTTTTGTTCGTAACGCGATTCATCATACTTTTTGTGAACACAATGTAGAGATCTTGGTGTCATTCGATAGCCCTTTAACTAAGGAAGATCAGATACGTGTTGGTTTTTTCACATCGCCTTATTGGACAAAAAAATTGGGAAAAAGTCGGATAAGTTTATTTTTAGGATTTACATTCAGTTTTTGTTCGGAACTTTTGTTCGTAACGTTTTTAAATTGGCGCCAAATAACTGGGCGCCTTAAAAACAAATGGCGCCTAAGGCGCCAGTCCAAACTAGTGCTGTAATATAATGACTGGATTCTTGCGCTTGGTTGGAGTCAGTAGCTTTAAGCAGCTGTTTGTCAATGCCGCAGGTATATTAGGTCTCTCTTGGTTGTCCGATAAACTCGTGGACTGGTGGGAGGACGGAGAAGAACATTCAACAGAGCCTACACCACCTCCAATGACCAAAGCTGAGTGGAAACTCCATGTAAAAGAAATCTTGATTCAAATCATAAACATGGAAATTTGAATCGGCATCTGTGAACAATATCTGTTTATTGACACTTTTTAAGTAACATCCTGTCGTTTTTTACAAATAAAAGCTTAGCTTTTCTCAAAATTGATCACAATTTTAACAGAAAACACATAAAAAATACGGCACCACCTCAAAAAATTCGCGCACCGGCACCAGCACCGGCACCGGACCTTTCTTGGCACCGCACCGGCACCGCACCGGTGCCAAGTCAAAATTCGGCACCGGCACCGGTGCTTTTACAACACTGTCAGCGAGTACTCGAATATTTCATGTACACTGGAAAAATGCTGAGCACTTGAAAATACAAAATTTCTCATTTTTGGGGGGTCTCCAGGGGTAATTTCTAAAATAAAGGCATCTAGTGTCAAAAATAAAGGCAATTTAAAGGAATTTTCACCAAAATAAAGGCATGTTGTCCCTGTGCTTCAAACCCGACAAAAATCAACAAAAAAACAACTTTATTGACGAACAACATATCTTTCTCCCCCCCCCCTTCCTGCTTTCAACAACTCTGTCTGCCAAGAAAGTAGTCATAACTTTCATAACATTCGTCAAAATGTGCCTTTATTTTCAAAAAAAATTAAAGGCAAAATTTTCAAATTAACGGCAATGCCTTTAATTAAGGGATATAATCGGACCCCTGGGGGTCTCCACCACCTCCTTTTTCAAAAGTTTATGCAAAAGTTCAGAAAATGTCTATTAGAGATGCTAGACAGTAAAAAACCAAAAACATCTCAGAGTGCCTTACTCTCTCTTAACAGCCAGCTTTTATTGTCGGAATGGGGATGGGAAGTTTAATGCACACAGTCTTGGGAGCAACATCATCTAACTAAAAGACTGGTATGAAATGACTCAGCACACATTTTCTAAAACTACCGATTATTTGCTGATATCCTAACAGGCAGTCGTTCTTTTCTGTCTGCTTTCTTTTTTCTCCAGCATTTGCTGCTATCTTTGCTTTCCACCAGGCTCTAAGCTGAGAAAGAGATTCGGCCAAAGAAAGTCACTTTTATTTTCTCTGCCAGCTTTACAAGAAATTTTCTTGGTGCAATGGAAATTAATCAAATTTGATTGCTTTTGATCATAATCGAAAAATAATCAAAATTTGTGAGTGTTTGTATTGCCACTTCGTTTCGGTTATCCGTGGACATGCTTCTCGCAGTAAAAAGCAAAGTTGCTTAGAAAATTCTGCTCTACAGCTTTTCTTTTGACCGCTAGGAACACGTCTATAAAAATGCGCAACAAAGAGTCAAAACAAACACACTCGATTTTTTTTTGATTATAATTAAAAGGAATCAAATTTGATTAATTTCATCACTATGGTAAAAATAATAATAAAATATGCTAAAATTGCGTGGGGCGATGCTGGGGTGGTGGCCCGGTTCGCCTCTAGGCATGGGGCGGGCAGGTGCGGCGAAATGGTTTGCGGAAAATTGGCCTTCGGAATCGCGTCAAAGCATAATGACAGGTTAAAAAATCATCCAGCACTGCTTCTTGACCGGTGCTCCATCCCCCTTCCCCGGGCATGGGGCATTGCCGGCCCAATAATTTAACATATTCGGGGCCTGGGGCGCTGTTAAGGCGGTGGTTCAGCAAGCCCTTGGGCGCGGGCTATGTTGGGGCGAAAATTGCCCGCTCAGCCATAAGTGGTGCGGAGTTGATAATGTTAAGTTGATAATTTTGTTTGCTTTGTTTTCAATTCCGAGCAAATGCTTTAAGGACGATGGATGGAAAGGGGACCTCCGACCATGTCTTGGCCTCCATATTCTCCGCATATAACTAAGTGTTAGACAAGAGTAAAAAAATGTCGTGTGAATGGTGAACCTTGTTATTTTGACTGTTGCTAAATTTTTTTCGTGTTGTTCAATAAAAAGATGATATCAAAACTAAGGTATGCATATAATCCATTTTTCCCAAAAATGACTTAAAATTTCATACCATTGATGGAAAATGAATGATAAACCATAAATTAATGAATCTGGTGTCAAACAAATTCTCATCGTCCAAGCTTTTGATTAAAAAAAATATCTTTCCTAAATATTAAGTATTCGCAAAGTTATAGACAAAAGAAATAGTGACAAAAATTTGGAGGACCATGTACATTGTCACTGATTAGTGATACCGAAAAGCCGTAATGCGGTTGAAAAAAATGTATTACAGTCGAATTTCGGTCATACGCCACCCTAATTACAATCGCTTCGGTAAAGATTGGCTTACTATTAGTCAACTGACACCCCAGTTATCCGCCACTCTAACGTCGACCCCTGGGGTGGTTTTAAATGACGTTTTTTTCGAAATTTTTTAAAGATTTCTATAACATTGAAAAAAACCATTCTGTAGCGTGGTTTCTGTTCTACAAATTTTTATTTTCTCAATTTGAAAAAGAACAACAAAAAGAGCGCATGCAGACCATTTAGCAAGTAACTATGGAGCTTCTATGTTGACCCCAAAATTAAAGGTATATAATTGTCCTTGGAGTGTTTTAAAAATCTCGCATTTTCATGGGATCATGATGTGTTTGATAATAATAATAATGAATAAATAAATAAATTTCAAGCAAAAATGGCATAAAAAATATGTAATGGGTAAATTTATATTTTGGGGTCAACATTGCATAGAAGCTCCGTAACTATCGCGAGATTTTTTTTAACTGAATGCGGTCTTTTGTTGGTGTAGCATTGCAGAGAAATCCCGCTGGATCCTGCATCGTCCATTTTATCAATCCGCAATTCTGAGCGCATTCGACCCACTCCGAAAATTCAGTCCTACAATTCCGCAAAATTTAATTTCGTCAGCCCAATAGTAACCATAGTTGCATGGCAGCAAAATTTTCAAATCCCGCCTCCGCCGGCGCCTTAAAATTTTTCCCGCCTCCGCCGGCGGACACGTATCCGCCGGCTGAATCGCTCCGCTGCCGCTTCCGCCGAGATTGTTTTTGAACCATTTTTTAAAATAAAGCGAAATTTCAAATATTAATTTTCTGCACTTTTATTTTATATAAACAAGTCAAACTTTGATCAATTTGTTGACTGTATCTTGAAGTCCTTTCGATTCTGCAATAATATCTGCTCTTGGACCATAGACCGCCTCCGCCGCCATTCTTCGCTCCGCCGCCGCCTCCGCCGCCTTCTCAAAACCGCCTCGCCGCCGCCGCCGCCGCCGCCGCCTCCACCTGCGTTCAAAAATTTTCGCCGCCGCCGCCTGGCGGCAGCGCCGGCAGTTTCTGAATTTTCCGCCTCCGCCTGGCGGCTCCGCCGGCGGATGCATCCGCCGGCGGAGCCGCCAGGCGGGGATGCAACTATGATAGTAACTCATTCAAATTTGTGCGTGTGTCCTTGTAACACCGATAGTTTTTGACCAAATCACATAGATGACTTGTATGAAAACGAAAATTTTATTATTCGGCCGATTACATATTATCTTCCACATTTGCCAATTTGAATTATGCCCGCCCGGCCCGGGCTGGGCTGGCCCGGTTAGGCCCGGCTTAAGTATACTGGAGAATACAATCAACAAACATTTCTTCACAAATACTTTATTCGACATATCACTCAAACAAAATATCACACTCCATCAATGATTTGCCAACGCATACCGAAGAAATTGACTGAGCAGATAGGCGTTTAAGTCGAAGGAATAGGTCGAAGGAAATTTAAAAAGGCGGGATTTCGGAAAGTAATATATGGCGGGCTTTTCGGGCCGGCCCGGGCCCGGAACTTTTTCGGCCCGCTGAGAATTTTAAAATTGCAGCCCGGGCCGGCCCGTGCACATGCCTGTTTTCAACAGAACAGGAATCTTGTTCCTGATGGCAATCCAAAACGCAAGGCTCTTAGGCGTCCTTTTTAAAAAAATTTGTCCTTTTTTGGTACCAAAAATTTTTTTTATTTTTTTTTCTAGTCAAAAAATTTCAATAAGCACTACATAAAATGACCTTAGTCTTCAAAAATGGTCAAAATGTCCTTCTTGAGCAAATGCCTTTTTCTCAAAAAAAAAAGAACTAAGAGCCATGCGAAAAGGAATTACGCAAAGAGGCATGTTGTCAGAATCCTGTCCTGTCGTCAGCACTGGTTTCAGTTTAGACCTTTTTACTTTTTTTCTAAGATCATAAGCAAAATTGAATCGAGCACACAAAACAAGTGTTCGATTTTAACAATTATATTTTCAATAATTAAAGGCAAAAACAAAAAAGTGCTGTCAAAAGGCAAATAAAAATGCAAATTTTCGAAAAACTGTTGATAAGTAACATGCTACAACAAAAAACTTTGTGATTATAATAAGTTATTTAGCTGTTTAAGGTAGAGGAGTAGAAGCACCTGCTAGGCAAACAAACATTTCGCTTTACCGAACTTGGAATTGGGCTAGTGTTTGCATGGGTGGTTGAGGTCGACGCTCTGATACACGCCGAATAATTCCTTGGGTGTTGGAGGACTTTTGGGGAGACTTGACAAGTGGTTGTTTCTGAGGCAAAGCCATGCGCCACTCCACAATTCTCGGTTTGGTGCTCTCCTTCCTTCGATACTGCAATATACAATTGGGGTAAATGAAAAGAAGTGAAAACAAGATTACAGAAACCTTAGTGCTGGCAATAAAAGCTGATTTCACGGTCAAAATTACGGCATTCAACAGGTTCTTAGCGTTTTGAATGAGAGAGGTGGCCGCTTCCAATCCACTGACTCTAAGTTCATCTCCAACCACTTGCACGTCTGCTTTTACCTGGAATAAAAACATGGAAATTAAGAGATCTTCAGTCAGTTCCAATATAAGTCTAAAAAAGCTAAAGAGTGTCCCAAGAATTTGGTCCTTTCTTTTGGCCATACCTTTTTCGTAAAACATTTTCAAAAAATTTGTACTTGCATCAGTGTTTTCAAAACTCAACCTCAACTTTTTAAAACTCTCTGAAGTTGAAAATTTGCTAAACTCAACCGGGTGAGTTTAGGAATATGAATTTTTACCTTCAGGCTGTTTTTATCGATTTTTGACGGAAAACGGGTCTGAATTTTTTTCTCTACTTCCTATCCTCAACTTTTAATGCTAAACAAAACGTATCAAACAGATTTCCAAAAAGAAATCAGAAATAGTATTAACAGGAGATGTTAAAAAAAGTTGAGATTGAATTTTGAAAACACTGATATTTAAATGGTATAAAAATTTTTCGGCATATGATGTCAAACGTACAAGTTATGTAGTTCGGGCAAAACACCAGTTGCACCTACATGTAGGTAAGGGACCAAATGACAAAGTTCGTGTTTTTGACATTATATGCCGAAAAATTCTCATCGCGAGCTGAATCGATGTGTCAAAACTAGGATGGGGCAATTGTCGGACAATTGCAATTCCACACGCTCCAACATTTTTACTGTTTTAACTGTAGGGATGTCGACGTGAAATTTGTCACTTTTAGGCATTTTTTCAATTTTAGCTCTCAAACAGGGAATTGTCAGAGCTAAAATTCAAAAAGTGTCTAAAAGTGACAAATTTCACGGCGACAACCCTAGTTAACTGTGTTAACTGTACTATATTAATCCAGAGTAACCCTCAATTACAACAGAAATTGAGCCGATTTTTTTAAAGTAAAATAACTATTTTCGTCAAATAAAAACTTCAATTTATTCTTCCAAGACGAAACTTTTTCAAAATTATCTATTTTCGCAATTGTCCGATTTTTCATTGACGGACAATTGCATAGGACAATTGTCATTGGCCAATCCTAGTCAAAATGGATTTACGGAAAACGGTCTACGGAAAATTTCAGTGCTAAAAGGAAATTTTCTAAAATTCTTGGGACCCTGAATAAATACCATGCCAAACTTTTATGATGCTCTAATGTCCTAAAATAACCTACTTTGCTGGTGACATTTAGCTGATGACAAAACAGGGTGATTCTCTCCAAGTAGGCAAACAAGTCTTTCTTTGTGTCACCTGCAATTTTAGACCAATAGTTACGGTTTTAGTCGATAATGTGGTCAACCCACTTTCAACAGACTCGTTGCCGATTTGTCTTGCTAAGGCATTCAGCTTGGCTCCATCGTCAGAAATTTCTTGAGCAGCTTTTATGACGTCCATGGTGGTTCGCAAAGGCCCTCGACCTCTGAAAAAGTTTGCGAATAAAGTATTACAAAGCACAGGTTGACCAGCTCTTACTTGGTGAAATCTGTCATGTTTGCCTGAAATCAATAAGTTTAAAAAATATATTGCTTTAGGATGATTAGAAAATTACCATGATGTGGCACATGTGTTTAGCCAATGCAATGATGTCATTTCCAGTGTCATCCCTAATTGGAATTGATTACTAAAAAACTTACACAAATTTCCAAAAGCTCACCATTTACCCACTTCATATTCAAATTTTCTTTGGGTGATCTAAATATGTCGATTTTTAGCAACATCTTGAAATTTTTTACAGAGAAACATTAAGTGAATTTTCACAGCTACGATTTCAATTTACTGAATATTCTTTTGGCCATGAAATAAAAACCACAATTAGTGCGAGGGAAGAGATAGAATCATGATAGCCTACTCAAAATAAACGGGCAGACCTTAAAGGGGAAGGACACTTTATATACCGTATTTCCTCTGATAGTAGGCCCGGGCCTTATATTTTTCAATCATACGAAAAATCAGCCATAAAGACCTTTGCCTGGTTGTTTTCGAATTTTTAAATCGAAATAATACAATCATCCCTTAAATATATATTTACAAAAGGAGAGATGTTTACAAACAAAATTAGATTTCAATTATAGGGATTCGTCGCTAAGGTATCCGTTTTCTTCGTCTTTTTCGCGAATTCAAAAAACGGTTTTTTCTGGGGTTGGGTGATGGTTTTTCAAAACCCGATTATCACGGGAAGGCTGGACTGGGAGACCGGTTGCTTCTAGTGCAGAATTTCATACAGAATCCGATTTACTTTTGCACTTTACTTGCTCGCTTTGACACCGAAACTGTAAATAAAAGGAGATAAAAAGAGGTGTGCAGCCAGTGGTAGTCAAACCTGTGACTTAGGTTTTCTCCCCTTAAAGTTTTCTCCCCCTTTAATTTTTCAGCTGATTTACGTCTTTTCGCAGCTGGTTTATTTCTTTTTTGCAATACAATAAGCGGTAAATCAAAAGGGTTTGCCCACAATAAACCGTGTGAAATATTTTTTGGTTTAATTTTCGATTTGAAAATCAAATCGAAAATAAGTTAGATTTCAACAAAGTGCTTTATGTAACCGGGCACCGGTATAACAGTGATGACGTAAAATTATCCTACCTCCCGAAAATTTATTTTGGAATCTCAAATTTTGGGGAAAATATTTGCAAAAAAATCGGACTATCCAGACCTTGAAGACATCAATCTGCTTCTGGATTTCTCTTTTGCTCTCTTCAGGCAAATGCCTCATCACACGTTGTTGGTTGTCAGTGTCGTTGTCGGAGACTTGGCTTCTTGAGTCGTTGACGGTTGTGATGCCATCTGAACAGAGAAATTAATGTTAGAGGAATGGAAATTCGGTACTAAAAATCTCACCCTCCTCATACTCATTATCACTGTCCATGTCTTCTGGGTTCATGTTCATCTGCAATTAGTTTGTAGAGATCAGCATGGAACAGGATTTATAATTAGTTTACCAAGAAGGCACTGCGCACATTGCCAACAGCCTCATAGACAATGTTGCAGGCCTCAATCATCTCCTCAACATCTTCTTTTGGCTTGTTCTCTCCATTTGACTGATCATCTGACATGTTTGTGCCAATCTTCTCTGCTCTGTTCACAAATTGTGGAAGCGCTGAAATACCGGAATTTGATGAGGGATATTAGTAGAGGTTTTACGGTAGGTGATTTGTTAAAATTTTAGATACTTTGCTGAAGTTTTTTTTAAATCTGTCAAAACAATTTTTTTTACTTTCAATAAATTCACGTGCAAGGAGGTTGCGTAGGGGCTAGAGTTGGTGTATGGGCATAGGCACCTTTATAAATGCCCGAGTAGTTTACTAACCCTACTAGGGACCCTACTAAGAATACGTATTGAAAAATAAGGCCTCAATAGCTCAATGATAAAGTAATGGAGACCGGTGTAAGTTGGTCATGGATTCGATTCTCCCTAGAGTCAAATTTATACCCTCACTACTACAGTCAAACTCCGTTATAGTGCGATTCCTGGGGAGCAAAACAAATCCGCACTATAACGAGACTCGCACTATATCGGGACTCGCACTATCGAGACTTTTAAAGACTTTTGACCAAATGGGTCGAGCTCAAGGTCGCACTATATCGAGTTTCGCACTATAACGGAGTTTGACTGTACCCATAACTACGGACTTTATTAGGTTTTAAATTTTTTTTTCCAACTTACCATCATCGCGAAGTCTTCTAATAGCATTTTTCACATTCTCAGAGTAGTGACTAGCCGGCAACTGCTCAATTTCATTGGCAACAACATCACATACTCTAATGGCTCGGCCACGAATGGCTCCAGCTGTTCTGTCAAAAGCTTCAGCGTCTTTCTCCATGATCGCCTAAACGAATTAATAGCTAAGCTTTTTTTTTCTAACGTATGGTTAGAGCGGTAGAATATTTTATACCTGAATTCCAACTTTGACGTCTTCACTAATGTGAGCTTCGCTGACTGACAAAAAATCTTCTACAGAAATTAGATTGTCCATGGCCATTGTTAGGACTTTCAGTCGATCCAACCAGACGTTTTCAAACACTTTCATGTTTTCTTGGACTACCGTGCTGTTTGGTTTTTCGCACAACAGAAAGGCAGCATTGACAACCTAGAAGTGGAATAAATACGCTTTTAATGCAGGGTGGTCAAATATTTTTGGAACACTTTGAAAGTGCATAACTTTTTTTCTGAGTCTTTTTTCGAAATCGACTCAGAATCGCATAAGAATTTTTTGGCGTATCAAGCTCAACAAATTTTTTTTGAAAAGTTTCCAAATTTTGAGCCAGAATTGTCCATGATTTATAAAATCCTCCCAAGAGCGATGGTCCACCGTTCAATTGATTTCTATGTCCGGCGGCTCGAGCGTTGCATTGAAGTGGAAGGAAGAAGCGTCGAGCAGAGCTACACTGATGTTGGAAATTGATAGTTGATCTCAGTTATTGTGTGGTTATATTGTGATGATGTGACATGTTATGAACAAAAAATTCATTTTGGGCCAGGTATGAGTCTAATAAAAAATGTTCATTTTTGGGCCAAAGGAGTGACCAAGGCAAAATTTGGAAAATTTTTCAAAAAAAAATTTTAAGCGTGATACGCTAAAAAAATTCTTATGTGACTCTGAGTGGATCTTCGTTTACAGAATTTCGAAAAAAGACTCACAAAAAGTGTTCCAAAAATATTGGACCACGCTCTATATCTTTGGGGTGCAGTCAGCAGTCATTTACTTAGTTTAGAACGGTTTACGAAAATTTTTGCAGAGCAGTGGTCGACACTGGGACCGACCTGGGTCCTGTATTCGCCCATAAAGTCTGGGTCTACCCCTGGGGGTCTACCTCTGGCACAGAGCGAAAAAATCCAACCAAAGACAATTGTTTTAGGAAAATACCGTCTTTTGTTGAAAATTATGATCGTAAATTTTTGCAGTTTTCCAGGAAGAAATATTTTTGAAATTTTTACCTGAGGAGCAACTTTCTCACAAAGAAGTGCGGCATATCTTAGCACTCGAACACCATCGGTATCGTTGGACATATCGCACACTAATCTGGCTACCTAAAATAGTTCTAATTTTTGAAACAAGTACTGATGAATGGCAATATAAGTAATTACATCAACTATTTTCTCTGAATGGGACTGAAATAGTTGAGCTGCCTCTTCGGTCATTGGGCGGTCTCCTCTGCTAGCTGAATCAATCAGGATCACAAGCGGTGTTCTGTTAATTCCTTGAAGCTTTATGGAGGATAAACGCGGATTTCAAAATACCTAGTATCAACAAAGGCATCGCTCACATGGTCAACAATAGCTCGTCTCAAAAATCTTCTCAAGTCCTTGACCCGGCCAAGCAAGTGTACAAGAGATAAATCCAAGTCCTCATTGGGCTCTGTTCGGCCAACCTAAACAAAATTTTAATACAGTTGAATCTCCGATATAGGGACACCCCCTCGAGTTCGATCTGGGTCCGACACTTTTTTACCTTAGATTTCGAAATTTTTTCCCTGATGTATTTGGTCAGCGGAGTCCGAAAAATTGCAAGGTTTCGATCATTTCTGGAAATGAACAAATTTTGACCATTAAGACCCGCGGTTTCCAATATAGTGACCTCGATTTTGTAAAAAAGGTGCCACTATATCGGAAACAACAGGTCTGAATAGCGAATATTTAGTTATTTCCAGAAACGATCGGCAAAATAGAAATCTAAGGCATCAAAATTAAGGTAAAAAGGTGTCGGACCCAGCTGGGGTCTAACTTCAGGCAGTGCCACTATATCGGAGATTCAATTTTAATCAAAAAGCATAAATTCCTTAGGCTCCACCCAGACTCCAGCGTAACACGAGTCGCGTAACAGACTCATAAAGGTTTCCACAACACCTATTTTAATTTTAACCTGTAATTATCTAATACTCAAAATGACCGCTAAAATCTAGCAAACATTTTGGTAATCAGAAATCCCAAAGTTCACACTTAAATTTTTGAGAAAACAAAAAAAGTAAGTCGCGTTACAGCTTGTTACGCGGGTCAAGTCACGTAACACGCTGTAACGCGACTTACTTTTTTTGTTTTCTCAAAAATTTAAATGTGAACTTTGGGATTTCTGATTACCAAAATGTTTGCTAGATTCTAGCGGTCATTTCGAGTATTAGATAATTACAGGTTAAAATTAAAATAGGTGTTGTGGAAACCTTTATAAGTCTGTTACGCGACTCGTGTTACGCGGGAGTCTGGGTGGAGCCTTATGCAAACTCACGTTTTGTTCATACTCTTTTAGTAGATCCTGCAGGGCTTGCCGAAGATTATTAACACCAGCAATGATCTGACCATGCCTTTCTGAAATCCAGTGAAATAAATTTAATCCAGTGAAATAAGAGGATCAATATTTACCAGGACGTGTGTTGTACAAGTCAGCGATGACAGCTGATCCACTGGCAATCCTTTCTAGTAGCTCTTCTAACTGGGGTCTGTGTTTGTGGGGTCGATATGCAGAAGGATCCATGTGGACACGTTGCTGTAATAAATATGATTTTTAACTTAGAAAATTGTAGTAATTTGTGACAAAGGTTTTTACCTGGAATTCTTCAAGGTTTTGCACAAGATCGTTTATACGACCATGTCTAGAAATGGCCACGTCCTCTGACGGCGCTTGGCCTTGAATCACATCTTTGAAGCAGTCAAGTGCTTTCTGTAACAGTACTTTTTTATGTGCTGTTTTTATAGGATAACTTTTCAAAAATTTTCATTACCATCCGTAATTCGAAGCTCAAACTAGGGTTGCTTAAATACCCAGGTATTTATTTTTCGGGCATTTATCCGGGTAAATACCCGGTAAATACCCAAGTGTCGGTTATTTATGAAAAAATACTCCTTGTCGTTAAAACATTTCCTCCTTGCAATTTAAATAGCTCTAGCTACATGATAGAGGCTTAGGAATTGAAGAGGCTAAAAATTAGGATATTTATTCAAGAAAAGACGCCCAATGAAATCCGAGAATTTGAACCTGTTTGAATTCAAATGTTTGTTGTCTCGCAAAGAATTCAAAAATTAACTGCGAGTATTGTTTCAAGAGTAGTTACTTTGATGAATCGACTACGCTGAGCACGATTCCGGCATCAGAATCACAGGGTTGTTAATCAAATGTCCCGTGCGAGTTCGGCATACATGCAAATTTTTTTTATTATAAATACCCGAATTTTATATAGCCGGGTATTTTGTCAGGTATTTACCGTAAAATACCCGGCTATTTACCCATTCCGCAACCTTAGCTCAATTCCGAAAATCTGGGCATAGAGCCGATTCCGCTCATTTGCGACCTTATTTTTGAATTTGCGCCTTTTTTAACTTTATTTATTTTTGAATTTTTTTGGACACTAGACGTTTGACCGCTCACCAAATTGACCGCCAGCAAATTTAGACCAATTTTTAGGTCTGAATTTCTTAAAATTTTTCAAAGTTTTGGTACCAAATTGCAGCTTTGAATGTCAGCTACATTTTGGTACTAAAAATTCTAAAAGAAAACAACAAAAATTTAGATATAAATCTTAAAAGGCGATCGATTGGTAATACTCTGGTACGTCTTTCATCACCGAGTGAGCGCTTTTTAGAATTTAAATCTAAAATTTTTCTGTTTTTCTAGAAGTTTGAGTACCAAAAGGTAGCTGACATTCAGGGCTACAATTTGGTACGAAATATTAAAAAAAATTCATATCTAAAAATTGGTCTAAGTCAGGGCTCCCATCTCGTTTGATTAATCAGAAAAGGTTTAATTTTTGACGAAGAAGTTTGATTTGTCTGATTTTAGCAAAACAGAAACAAAACTGGCTAATTTGTAAATTGCCACAAACACTGTTTACGTTTTTCTCTGTTTTCTTTCAAAATTTTTGCCTGCGGCGCAGTTTTTTTTAATTTAAGAATGAAAGAAAACGAAAGAAAATCCAAACTGAAGAGAAATATGATTGAAATTCAGCTATCCAACATCCTTGATCTTTTAACTTTATTTGGTTTATTTGTTGATGTTTTATGTACAAATAAAATCATTAGTATTAATTTTTGTGTGTTTTACGAAAAATCTGATTTTTCGTCCCAAAATCTGATTTTTTTTGAGATTTTTCTGATTTTTGACAAAAAAAACGTGGGAGCCCTGGTCTAAGTTTACTGACTGCCAATTTGGTGGGCGGTCAAGCGTCCAGTACCCTGTTTTTTGGATATTTTAAATTTTGTTTAATTTAGGCGAAACCTCAGGCACAGGGTAAGATGGCGCATGTTAGGACAGACTCAAGCGTGTGTTCCACACTGAAAAAAATCTAAATAGGCGCGAACTCAAAAAAATGTTCCGAAAGCGCGGAAACGCTCCTATGTGCAAGAATCTAACGACCATACCACACCTGCATTTCACTGTAGGCATACTCTCGGCTGATCTTTGCCGCTTCTTGCTCAGGATGGCGTATGAAGGCTTTGGAGGAGGCTATCATGACTGGAGTTGTAATTTTGAGCATAGCAATTGCTAAAATAAAAGAATTTGTTACTCAGGCTTTTGCTCATTGACCAAATGGTTGTCTACCTGACTGTAAATCATCTTGTTCAGAAGGGTCGCGCAAATCTCTTATCCTCTTCTTAGTCATCTCGGTGAGCACTTGCAGTTCAGTGTCCAGATTTGTACATGTTTCCAAAAGCTCTTTTGTGGAATCAGCTTTGCCGGTGCCATCCAAGATATTTCTTACCTTAATTAAGATTAGCTGTGAGTAGGGGTGAGCACGGGTACAATTTTTGTGCCCGACCGTTGATTTTTTTCTCAGGACCGGCCAGTATGTAATTTTAAACGGCTCAAATTAAAGTGCGCCTTCAAAGGTCTGAATTTCACGAGCAAATTTTATATTGGCGTTTTACATTTGGGTGTAATTTTTCAAAATTTACTGCACTAACGCGTTGCCCCGAATGATTTGAGGAATATAGAAACTCATACTTAAAAAAGTTGACGCTTTTTTAAAACCTTTAAATGTCTACATTTCTTAAATCATTCAGTGGAATTTGGCAGCTTATTAGAAAGCCCAGATCCAGGCCTACATTCCAGTGCAGTAAATTTTTGAAAAAAAAAAGTGAAAACCTTCTCAGCCTGGTCCAACAACAAGTGCACATCCACCATGTCTGCCATAATCAACAGCTTGGCCACAGCCATCAGCACATTTCGCGCTGAATTCACTGATTTGGAACGAAGATTTGGATTACTCGGACTTTTAACAAACTCTTCACCGACAACCAGCAGCTCAGAGCCTGGAAAATTTTAATTGAGCAGGACTTAAGCAAATATGCTAAAAAGTACCTGTAACTCGGACATTGTTGAGCGCCCCATTGAGTTGTTCCAAAGCTTTACCGACAGCTAATGGATAGTTCCGGATGATCTCGAAGCCAGTGCCAAGAAAATGTTCTAAAGTTTGTTTGACACGCAGGAGAACAGCATGACCATCTCTGCTCGACTCTCCCTGAGGACAATAGTCGGAATGAAGGGAGGTAACCTAAAATTCAGCGGTAAAAAATCAAAAGAAATGGGTTGAAGTTTAAGCACAATTACCGTAGAACCTCTATTAAACCCCCTACAGTTAACTACAGTGAAACCTCGATAACAGGGCACCCCGATAACTGGGCACCCTCGATAATAGGGCACCTCAGGCCTGGTCCCGGCCACGGTTAACTAAAAATATAGTAAAACGCACCTCTATAATTGGGCACTCTATAACTGGGCACCCTCGATAGTGGGGCACCTTAAGATTAGTCCCGACTAAGAAGTCCGACCTCGATAACTGGGCACCATCGATAACTGCACAGCAAAATATCAGTTACGACAAAAAATTTACTTGGTTCGGGCATAAGCCTAACTTAAAATCACCTACTCAGTCATTAACACTAGAAAGACGGCCTGTAAGAGCGGTATATTCTGGTGCAGTTTTGAACGCTGAATCCGAATTTCTCAGCAGAATTGGCTAATCAGCCCTTAAATGGCGTTAAATTTGCGATTTTTGAAACCGGATGTTTTGAACATTTTTTAAGCACAATTATTTTTAATGAGCTGTAAAACGCAAGTCTGCAAAAGCCAGCCATATCGGCTGCTGAAGCGTACAAAGCCTTTGAGATGGTCCGTCAGTACGTAGAAGAAAATATTGTTGATCCGTCCGTGCTTGATCTTTTCGACAGATGCGATGATGTGTTAATTTCCGTTCGAATGAAAACAAAAAGCAAAGCATTATAACTGATTTCTTTTCCTCTAATGTTTGATTGTTCAATTGTTTTGATTTGGTTGATAAAATAAACAATTTATTGTTATCAAAAAAACTTGTAGAAAATTCTCGATAATTGGGCACCCACTGTGTTCCTGAAGTTCACTGGTACTCCATAAGAGGGCACCTCGATAACGGAGCACCCTCGATAACAGGGCACCCTACAGCCAGTCCCGTGGTGTGCCCTGTTATCGAGGTTTCACTGTATTTTCAAATTTGTTTTGCTTTTTTAACCCTAACATTGTTTATTTTTAAACGTACCACTCATTTTGTAGATCTTTCCAAACTCTACAAAATGAGTGGTCGTACGTTTTAAAAAATAAACAATGTTAGGGTTAAAAAAGCAAAACAAATTTGAAAATGATTAACTGTAGGGGGGGGGGCCCGTTTATTAGAGAATTTACAGCATAGAATTTATCTACAATGGACTTTCTCCATGCCCCCCCCCCTGCCATAATTTATTTTTCCTCTATATGTTTTCGATTGTTTTGCAATCTTGTTAACTTTTTAACCGACATTCAAAGCAAAACTGAGTAAGTATGAAAAAGTTTATTGGATGCTAGACAGGATGGAACTAGAGATGACGAGAATTTGTTACAAAATTCCGATATGCCCTTTTTCTAATTTAAAGGTCTTAGGCAATTGGTATCAGATTTAATTTAAAATTTTTTAGAGTCCTGGACAGTGTTATTCCGGCGCCGACCTCTTTTGAAAAAAGGCTCCATGGTTGTTTTTTATTAAATAGAAAATCAAAATTACCGTAATTATTCTAATAGAAACCCCATCTCTAATAGTAACCCTCCCCCTATTTTTTGACTAAGATTTCAGAGTTAGGGTTATTTTTGATTGACAATTTCAAGATTTTTAGAGGATTGAAAAATAGTAACCCCGGGGTTTCTATTAGAATAATCACGGTAATTGATATATAATTCAAGAAAGCGAAAAATCGCAAGAAAATACAGGATGAAAATCCAAATTTTGGCTTAAATTAAGAAAATATGTTATTTTTCATATCGGACAGTTAAATTTCAGAAACAGTGCCGGAGCCACAGCTGTTCGAAAAAAGCGCCGGGGCCAACACCGGCCAAAAATTTTCAGCGCCGGCGCCAGCGTCGTCGCCGACCAAAGTTTTTCATTGGCCAGCGCCGGCGCCGAGCGCCGGCCCGGTGCTGTTTTTTGCAGGGGCAGCGCCGGCGCCGGAACAACACTGGTCCAGAAGCTTTTTTATTTTTCAAATTCTTGTGCAAAATAATTTTTTTTTCGCTTCAAAATGGCAATAAGCTTTCGAAAAATAATCGCCAATTTTGTTTTGTACATCACAGTATCAAGTAATCAACAAAATACAGGGTGTCCCAAGAATTTCCCCCACTTTTGAAGGACCATAACTTTTTGTGGAGATCGTATTTTGCAATTCTGTTTTCGCCATTCGTCTTAGAATTTCGTAGCAATTTTTTTGGCATATCAGGTGAAAAAAGTCAAAATTTTTCATTTTTGCCTTGGTCCCCCCTGTTGTCCGAAAATTACCCATATTCAAAAATTCCATTTTGCATGTTTTCGGACAATAGGGGGGACCAAGGCAAAAATGAAAATTTTTGACTTTTTTCACCTGATATGCCAAAAAAATTGTTACAAAATTCTAAGACGAATGGTGAAAACAGAATTGCAAAATACGATCTCCACAAAAAGTTATGGTTCTTCAAAAGTGGGGGAAATTCTTGGGACACCCTGTATGACTAAAAAATGGCATTTGAAAAATAATCTCTAAATCCACTTCCATTTAGCCCATCTATTTGGCTTCTCTTTTTGGTAGCCAAAAGTAAAAACCTACAAGATGAACCAAAGGAGCAATCAAGCGCTCCACAGTCTTTGTCTTGATTTTGTCAATATCTGCATCCAAAGAATAATAATGTTCCGAGTTGCTATTCATTCTGGCGACTTATATGATGGCCAAATGAAGCATGGATGAAGGCAATTCACTCTTCAAAAAATGAATTTTATCATAATTAAAATTAATTGGCTTGGCACCAAGTGCCACTGTCAGTGCAAAAAAGCGCCAGTTCAAAGTACTTTGAATAGTAAGTGATCCGTTTATACAAATACTTTTTTCGGTTCTTACGGGTTATCCGCACCACCTTAATTTTTCGGCTATTTTGTGCTCCTAAGGCAATTCTGATGTGCTAGATCGATTTTTCGGGTCTATTTTATCCTAGTAACGCTCAATACGGGTGCATTATTGCCATTAATTACATTTTTTATTCGACAATTACACGTTAATTTTTCCTCCGCATTCACTGCCCGTAAGAACGTTATCCGCACCACCTTTTCTTTTTATTTACAATTCAGTAATCTTTATTTATTAGGACAAGAAACACATAAAAATACAACGATAAATTTAACGAGCAACATCAAATGGTATATTTGGCGGATACAATCGAGCAATATCTTTCAAGAGTTCCTCGAAGGGGATCCTTTTCTTTGTTGCGATTTCTCCACCAGAATTCTTCGAGGTAGGCAACCAAATGATGACGAGCTGCACCCGTATTGAGCGTTACTAGGGTAAAATAGACCCGAAAAATCGATCTAGCACATCAGAATTGCCTTAGGAGCACAAAATAGCCGAAAAATTAAGGTGGTGCGGATAACCCGTAAGAACCCATTTTTCTAACAATACTGGCAAAAATTGAAAAAAAATAATATTAGGTTGTCCCATAAGTTTTGCGAAAAACCTTTAGATTTTTTTCGAAAAGCAATTTTCATAAAAACTTGGCAAAATGACACTTTCTAGAACCAGAATTTCATCCTCAGCACGAATCCGGCCTCAGAAATGCGTTTTTATTTGACAGAAATGGATAAAATCAAGTTTCAAGATCGTCCAATGCCGAAAGAGCAAAACACGTCTGAACATCTGCGCCATGTGACCACCCATGTGAGGGTGGTTACTTTGACTAAAATATTGTTATGATGACGAGTTATGGTATTTCTGACACCAGATTCGTGCTCAGGATGAAATTCTGGTTCTAGAAAGTGTCATTTTGCCAAGTTTTTACGAAAATTGCTTTTCGAAAAAAATCTGAAGGTTTTTCGCAAAACTTATGGGACAACCTAATAGCATAAAATTTTGACATTTACCGTATTTTCTCTAATAGGAGCCCATGGGCGCTTATTTTTCAAACCCCCAAAAATCTGAAAAATTTGGGGTTGATCTCAAGACTTTTGCGTGAAATTTCAAAGTGTAAAAAGTGGGATCGGTAGGACTCGTGGGAGTTGAGAAAATGCATTAAACAGCTTTGCAAAATATTCTCGCGGGGCTGAAATACAGGTCTTCAAAGTTAGGGTTGGGCGCTTATTGGAGCATGGGCGCTAATTAGAGGAAATACGGTATCACAAAATAAAAAAAAAAAAACACACTGGAAAACATACACAAAAAGGGCTAAAAACAACTTTTAGGAAATTGGCTTTTCCTTGTGATGGTGATTCACTCTTTATTATTTTTCTGCACCCCCAAAAACAGCATTAAAAAGCAATTCCTAGGGACTGCCTTTGCAGTTTTTCGAAGGGGCGATTGTAGTATGCACACTTACTCATAACTTATAAAAACTGAATAACAATTTTGACTAATTTTTAAAAAGTATCTAAATTTTTTCGGCGTCCAGGCCGGGCCGCATCGAAAAAATTTAGATACTTTTTAAAAATTAGTCAAAATTCTTATTCAATTTTTATAAATGGTAATATACGTTTTGTAGCCTGGAATCTCAGCTACAAGAACAAATTTTTCGGGCCGACTCGTGTGTTTAAAAAGTGGGTTCGGGTCGGCCCGGCCCGCCCGTGCACACCCCGGATCTGGGCTAAACTCTGAGTGATAAGTTTTGCCAGTACTTATACACTTGTTTCAAATGTGGACGATTTTTGCTTTTTAGATTAAAAAAAAACGTCGAAGAATAACTCTTGGAATAGAATAGGACTAGAATAGCTCTTGGAAATTATGTGATTTACAAATTAATAGACCACCGAACCCCCCTCCGACCCCCCAAAGTGTATAAAGCACCGTTTTGCGGTGCACAATTTTAAGTAGGACAATGCTAAAACTCTTTTCAAATACAAAATATGGAACACCCCACAAATAAGTGTTTGCATAACAAATGTTCTTAAAACTATTTAAAGCGGACAAATGCATTTAATTTCTTTCCCGGCAAAACACCAGTCTAAAACTGCTGTCAAATGCGCAAAAGTGGAGGAATGTGCGTACACACATCTTCTTCTTATTTTTCGCCCACTTGTCCAAGGTTAACTCAGCGCTTAGGTGTTAGGGTGGACTTGGGGGAAGGGGAAGGGAGAGAACATCTCATTCTTCACCCACTAAACAGAACACTCTGCTGCTGCTGCTGCTGCTTTCAGTGGTCATTGGACTCAACCCGAAAAGTAGGAAGAGGCAGTGGTCATACAGTGATCTTTGAGGAGATGGAACAGTGTGTATACACACAAACATCTCCTTCTTATCCCTTGCTTAATAATGCTTGTAGTAGCACCATCATGTCTGCCTGTTTGCTGGTGTTGTGGGTGTTTGTATGTGTATGTGTGTAGTAGCAATAGAACAATGTGTGGGTTTGTGCGAGTGACATAACTACATGATAACAAGATGGAGCACACAGACTACTAAGACATATGACCATTGGCTGATTGCCAATTTACACATGTTTGCTGTCTTTTGGTCAAGCATTTGGAATTCATATTTTGGTACTTATTTAGATTAGACCACACCTCGACATTTTGTGTACATAGTCAAAAAAATTTTTGATTACACAGAATTTATTATTTGCAAGGATGCAAAGATTGTGATTACACGATTCTAATTTAGATATTATTTGCGATAGAAGAACTTCGAGGCTTTAAGCTGAAAGATGTCTTTGATCGAGTGCAGTGGTCGGATAATCAGTTTCAAGAGTGGTTCCAACATCTTGGTCTCCTTTATGAAAAGGGAACTTGTATCTGTGGCAATGAAATGAGGTTGCGGCAGCGAACAGATCAAAACTTCCCGAAACTTTCCCGAATAATAAATTCCGTGTAATCAAAATGGTTTTTGACTATGTACACAAAGTCGAGGTGTGGCCTAATCTAAATAAGTACCCATATTTTTATTTGTATATTGAGTAGTAACATAAAGAGTGGGCCAACAAAATTTCTTACTTTTAACCAGTGCTGTAAATTTTTATCATTTTTGCACCGGCGTCAGCACCGGCCTCTTCCTTCGACCCGCACCGACCACTTGAGTCTTTTACTAGGGTTGGTAAATGACATGTCATTTAAAAAAAGTGTCATTTGTAATGTCATTTTGTGACGCTACTTGCATATACCCCCCCTCCCACAAATCAACTTTTTTTAAAAGTGTTTTTAAACACCCTATATCAGCTCAAAATCGCCTCAGGAGTTCAAAGAAGACATTATTTTTGAGTTCTGGTCTAAAAAAATCAAGTTTTGGGCATTTTGAAATCTCGACCATATGACTGTTTTACCCTGTTTTTCAACATGGGACTTGGCAAAAAGTACCTCTAAATGCATTTTTGATCGAGAGTCTTGCTCGGAATTATGTCTAAGGTAAGTGAGTGCGCGCATCTCTAACCGACCTTCTTTCATTTTAAAGTAGGTGAAAGTTTTAGTTGTCATTGTTAAGACCAATGTGTTTACGGCTTTTCTCGATGTAATAACAATTTTATTTAGGTAAACCAGGGTATCCATCTCGAATTCTCTTAAAAAAGACTTTTTGGCAAAACAAAAGACATTGTAACCCTTTTTGAAGGAAAAGAGACATTTTGTCCAGTCCTTGTTGTCATTTTGAAAAGAAAAAATATTTTGACTAAAATTTCTAAAATAAAAAAGGACTTGGGGTCCCAAAAAGGACTTGGGGTCCCAAAAGGACCTGGGGTCCCAAAAGGACCTGGGGTCCCAAAAGGACTTGGGGTCCCAAAAAGGACTTGGGGTCCCAAAAAGGACCTGGGGTCCCAAAAAGGACTTGGGGTCCCAAAAAGGACTTGGGGTCCCAAAAGGACTTGGGGTCCCAAAAGGACTTGGGGTCCCAAAAGGACTTGGGGTCCCAAAAGGACTTGGGGTCCCAAAAGGACTTGGGGTCCCAAAAGGACTTGGGGTCCCAAAAGGACTTGGGGTCCCAAAAGGACTTGGGGTCCCAAAAGGACTTGGGGTCCCAAAAAGGACTTGGGGTCCCAAAAAGGACTTGGGGTCCCAAAAAGGACTTGGGGTCCCAAAAAGGACAAATCCTTAAAATCAAACACATCAACATCATATTCTTCATCAACAATACTAATTTTTTTTATTGTTTATTATTTTAATTCTTCTTCTAATCTTCTGTTTACGGCTTTTCTCGATGTAATAACAATTTTATTTAGGTAAACCAGGGTATCCATCTCGAATTCTCTTAAAAAAGACTTTTTGGCAAAACAAAAGACATTGTAACCCTTTTTGAAGGAAAAGAGACATTTTGTCCAGTCCTTGTTGTCATTTTGAAAAGAAAAATATTTTGACTAAAATTTCTAAAATAAAAAGGACTTGGGGTCCCAAAAGGACTTGGGGTCTTGGGGTCTTGGGGTCCCAAAAGGACTTGGGGTCCCAAAAGGACTTGGGGTCCCAAAAGGACTTGGGGTCCCAAAAGGACTTGGGGTCCCAAAAGGACTTGGGGTCCCAAAAGGACTTGGGGTCCCAAAAGGACTTGGGGTCCCAAAAAGGACAAATCCTTAAAATCAAACACATCAACATCATATTCTTCATCAACAATACTAATTTTTTTTATTGTTTATTATTTTAATTCTTCTTCTAATTTTTTCACTTGTTCCTCCTTTCTTGCTGGATTGTGAAAATGCAGGATGGGCATTTCAATAACAATACCAGCTACAAAAGGCAGACCTTTTTTGCAGGTGATTTAAAAAAGTAATAAATCAGCTACGAAAGCGTGAAATCAGCTGTAAAAATAAAGTGTGCTGCAAAAAATTCTACGGGAATATAATTTAAAAAAGGAAAATTTTTTAGTTACTTGTCATGTTGTGATGTTATTTGTCGTGTCATCTGTCATTGAACAACCCTATCTTTTACTGTATTTTATAAGAGTGAGTGTTCTAATAGAGCCCCCCTCTCGACTTCGAGGGTCTGAATCTCGGAGCAAAGTAAATATTTTGCGAAGCTGTTCATTGCATTTTCTTAACTCCCACGAGCTCTACTGATTCTGTTTTTTAGATTTTGAATTTTCACCCAAAAATCTCGAGATCGACCCAAAATTTTCGCGATTTTCAGAGGGTTGAAAAATAGAGCCCCGGGGGTCTATTCGAACATTTACGGTATATTTAAATACATATTTTAGTCATTACTCATAATTTTGATCATTTCACGTGTTGAAATGTCGGTGCCGGTGCGGGTTACATAGTACCAGCATCGACTTTTCCCCCAATCCGCACCGCGCCGGCAGAGAAGTCGTAGTAGAAGAAAGAAGTCATACGCAGAGAAGTCAGTCGGGCAATACTCATGATCAAAAAGGCATATTGAGGCTCTTTTTGCCCAGCTCCAGTGACCAAAACAGGGTAGAATACACTTATATGAGGTGATCCCATATTTTTAAGGTATCTGGATACCTTTTAAGGGTGGTAAAAATTTACTCCTCAAATTATTAACCATTTTAATGATTGATATGATCTACCGTCAAACTATTGAAGATAATACATTCTTAGATATTAGTCTCAACTAGACTGAAAAATGTGTTACTTCCGCTGTCTTATTAGTCTGTATAAAAGTAAATTCCAGTTTTAGAAAAAACAAAAGATGCACGAAAAAATTAACTTTGAAATTTTATTTATCAGTAAAAACATAAAAATGCAAAAATTACTTTCTATTTATCCAGTTATATGTAATCACACCACATGGCTTGCACATATTCTTGTTCATAAGGAGTGATCTTTTTCAACCCCTAAAACTCTATTTTCTATAAAAATTTCACCGAAAAGCCAAAAATATTTCAAGAGTCTCTTTAAGTAAGTGTTTTCAAGAAACCGTGGGTGAAAATCAGAGGTGCAGCCAGAAAAATCTGAGGGGGACTATAGCCCCTCAGCGCCGACTCATTGTCAAATTTCGAATTCCTTTCGAGACATAACTTTCCGGAAATAATGCTTTTCAAATTTTTTTTGCAGGTTTCGGAATTTCTGTGAAATTTTCTGCAGAACAAAACTCAGTCTATGTTCATTCTTTCTGGTGTGAACAAAGTTTTAGCGATTTGAAAGTAAATCTTCATCAAAAGCTTACATTCTAATCTTGGGAAGTTTTCAGCTATAATTTTTAATGACATCCAGTCGAATAACCAGTCAAAAATAGAAAAAAATATCCTGCTTCTGCTACACAAGATACAATTTACAGATTGAAAAAATGTTGAGTACCGTATTTCCTCTAATAGAGCCCCCTCTAATAGAGCCCCCCTTAACTTTGAGGACCTATATCTCAGCCCAGAGTCAATTTTTGCCAAGCTGTTTTACGCGTTTTCTTAACTCCCACGAGCTCTACCGATTGCACTTATCAGATTTTAGTTGAGCACCCAAAAATCTCGAGATCGAATTCCAAATTTTCCGATTTTCGGGCATCCAAAAAATAAAGCCCCCGGGGGCTCTATTAGAGGAAATACGGTATATAAAAAGTTATGATCATTATTCGTACTTTCGTGCCAAGACAAAAATTTAAAGAATTCGAATTTTCAAAGTGCTCCAGCAGCACTTTTTTGTCGAAAATTTTTCAAACCGAAAATACCATCGTGTTCAGCGTGAAATTCTGAGTTAGAATAACGTAAGATCACGCTTTTCAAGCGGAGTATATAGCTCTGCGGCTCCTTTTTCTAGTAAGGTATCAACCAGCTCAATGTAATTTATAAAGGTATGAGAACACTTTGTTTTGAAAAACACTGTTTTATAGAGAAAACCTTATTTGAAAAATCCACAACAACAAGAAATTTTAACAACTTGACAGGAAATATACATATTTTGACGGGACATTCACATATTTCGATGGGTATTTTCACCATGGGCATAGCCAAGGGGGGCTGAGGTGCTTGTCAAGCGGAGTGCTAAAAAAATTATTGTAAAAACCACTAGAACAACTTTTTTTAGATTTGACAGGAAAAAAAACATAATTTTCATGGGATACTCATATGCATGATGGGTTTTTTTTTCAATTTGAATATTTCAACATGGATAATCTAAACAAGTGATTTCTGTAGTAATTCCTGTAACAAAATCAACAAAAAAAACTTCAATGAGACAATCTAGACAAGATGGACATCATTAACACAGGCTTAGAACTATCAATTCGTTTTCTTTTAAAAATACTGAGCAATTCTTTAATAAATTGTCTGTATGGCGAAATACAATATAGGGTGAAAATGAACTCCACAATTGAATGAGTATCGATAACACACGCAGCAATAGTCATGGCCGAAGAAGAATGAGCAACTTCAAACAAAATGGAAAAAACCAAAAATGTGACAGGCAACAACAAAAAAACAGTGACAGTGAAAGCCTGAACCAGCGAAGTAACAATTATGGATCTTTGCGTTTTATTTTTGAAGTGCTCCGAGTTTTGTTTCAACAGCTGGTAAATAAAAAATCCAAAAACCACGGGATCTAACAAAATGAAAAGAACACACGTTAGAAAAGTGAATAGAAATGGCAGAAAAATGTAGGAGTGTGGAAAAACAATGAAAGTTGGTTCTACGTCAAAGTATTTTTCTACACCTGGGTTATAACTTTTTGCCAATGCAATAATTGTTTGTGGGTCTTCTAAAACAACCGAGAAAACTGCGTAATAAAGACAGCAATAAATCGAAAATAATAAAATTAATAATCCGACAGCTATCTTCTTGGTGCTCAACCATTTTAAGTATGTTGTCGGGAATATCAGCAAGTAGCGAACAATTAAAGTCAAAACAAGACCATAAAACATATTTACTGCTGCTCCTACGCACACCGAAATGTAGACAACACTGCTGTAGTATCCAAGAGCGTCTTTGCCGAATCCAATCTGATAGCCGGCGGCCAGAGGGGTCAATAACACTGGCTTGGAGATGCCCATAGTCGTTTCAAATATAGTGCCCCAGAAGGCATGGTTTAGAATAAACCACTTGAAGTTTCCGATGCTTTTCGACTTGGTGAGTATGACGTAGAACATAAATGGAGCCAGGAGCCATGTTGTAAGTAGTGTAAAGCTAGAATAGTGGTAATAAAATTGGAGTAAATCAAGTGACGGCTGCGAAATCATGGACACTTGAGAATGACACCACATTTGTCTGGGAAATATTTCCACTGTTTTATTTTTGTAGAGGTGAGAATTTTCACTTTAATTTAAGATTAAAACTAAAATATATTTTTATAAAAAGTAACTTTCGTGGTTAACGGAAAGAAACTTTTTTTAAAACCATCACTGTCTACTTTTTACTACTTATAAGGGTAGTGACATTTCATTAGAAATATTTGGTTTTGTTAGCAAACGTCATTGTACTTTTTAAACATTGTACTTGTGCTAAGTTATGACGATGAAATATTTTTTAGTATAGGCAAAATATTGAGCAGTGTAGGCTGGCGCACGTTAAAACAATTAAAAAATAATAATCTTATATAGTATTTGGCATGTGTGGATGGGTGGGTAACGCTTTTTTACTTCGAAGGCCAGAACGGGTCGTAGATAGCGAAATCACTTTTGTCGCTAATACCATCGTGTTCCCCAGAATGTCAGCTTTCGTTTTAAAAAAAGAACATGCGAAAAAAATGAGTTCTAATAGGGGATATACCTATTTTAATGAATGAAGTCATAGCCCCTCATTGAAATTTCGAAATACTATAGAGGCGCCGATACGCGCCTGCTGTCCCTTGTATTGAAAGGTATAGCACTCCAAAAATAGTTGGGGTGCTATATTCTCATCGTACAAACCCATAAATAACTCACGCCAAAGTCTACTTCAACTCTGCTTTTGTCCAAAAATTTATTATTTTAAAAGTTTTCGGCTCTATATGCGTTCGCGGGTCTAGAAAAAAACATGAGTTGATCCCCCTGTTGTTTTTTGTGAATTTTTTTTTGTCTCAAAAATTTCAAAAAGTGTTTATTAGCTTTTTTAATCATTTTTACAAAATAATCTTTTTTGGTAAAAAATTTTCTAAAAATTTTTTTGCCGTAGTCCCCAAAGCCGATTTTTTGCGGAAAATTTGTTTTTTTCCAAAGTTTGTTAAAAGCATACAAATGGGTCATAGGACAGAATGCCAACGCCAAAATGCCAACAGCCAAAATGCCAACAGTCTTGAACTGTCTTTTTTTCGAAATTCCAGTCTTATTTCCTAACTTTTTAACTTGACAGCTCCACTGCGTTGGTATTTTGTACCATGACCCCACTGACTGCTCAAGAAATTTTTTAATTTACAGAAACTTACCTTCATAAATTTTTACTTTTTTTGGTTATAGATAAATGGAATCAAATAAAAGAAAGCTACAATGGTTATCTGATGCAGCAAACAGTCAAAAGCGCCAATGGTACTAAGCAGTTCTGGAGATGCGCTACAAGGGTCTGCCATGGAACAGCTGAATCAGTCTTTGGAAAAACAAATGGATTGGTTGAAAGAAAGGCTCACGATAGGTGTACTCAGAGTCCTACGGCAGTTGTGGTCTCTTGCTACGTTTGTTTTTACTTGCGTTTTAGATCAAGCAAAAAATGACTGTTGTAAAACGAAAGGCTGTGTAAAATCTTGCTACAAGCACTGGAGCAATCCTGTCAGCTGCGAAAAAGGGAGCTAGCATTTTTGAAATCGAGTCTCTGCCTATGGACAGCACCATCAAGAAGGTGATTAACGATGCTCGAAAGCCAAAAGGGGCATCAGGTTTTTTCTTATTTTGTTGTTCCACGTGTCTCAACTCTCTGTCTCTCTTTAGATGTAGACAAAGACTTGAAGGAGATGGTTCTTAGCCGGGACTTGACAATAACCACCAGGGAAGAGCGCTTTCTGCTATGGGATTCTCGAGAGTTGGATTCAAAGAAGCCTACTATTCTCATCTTCGCCTCCGCATTTGGACTTCAACTGCTGGAAAAGTACAAAGATTGGTCGGTGGATGGAACATTTTATGCAGCTCCTAAAGGGTTCAAACAACTTTATACAGTCAATGTCTTCAAAGAAGAGTCTACTCTACCGTGCATCTTTATGCTGTTTCCAAACAAAGCGGAAGAGACGTAAACCAGAGCCTTCAAAATAGTCTTTCAGAAATACTGAAAAATTTACCCAAAATCGATTATGGCAGGTTGATATTATCACACTTTCTCGCTAATTTTTTTCGGTATTACAAAAAATTTAGACTTTGAGCAGTCTCCTGCAAAAGTAATGAAGACGCTGTTCCCTTTGGCTGTAATGAATTTCTGCCTTTTTCATCTCGGTCAAAGACACTACAGGAATCTCGTGGACTGGAAGCTTCGATCGCTATATTCTGACTACGAAACCAAAGCCCTGATAAGAAGCTTTACGTCTCTTTCCTGCCTTCCAAGTGGTGAAGTTTCTAAAAGGTTTGACAAACTCGTGGTGGCTATCTAGCAGAAAGTCACTTGTGGGAAAATCTAGATGGAATTGGTAGACAATCTAAAAGGTTACCTTTTATTCATTAAACCAACTCTTTGTGCAGAGTGTGTGACTATGCTATTTTAAGGGTATTTGGGCTACAAAGAAAGAACATACATGCGCAGGCTAGATGAGAGTTAACAGAGAGAAGTTACCATCTTTATTCAAAGGGATTGAAGCAGACGGCAATTGCTTGTACCTGTATTTTTATTGAATGTTAGCATAAATTCAATACTTTCATGCTATAGATCATTGGCTGAAGCTGTTTATGGTGACGAAGAATTGCATGGAAACGTGAAAATGGAGATGATGGACTTTTTGGTCGATAACAGTGACAAGCCGTTTGCCCGCTTTTTACCGCCATTGGAGATCAGTCAGCAACTGTGGAAGAAAATGCTGCTCATTTTGCCCAGCCATCTAGCGAATCAGACAGATGGGGAACTTCACAACAGTTGCTTTTGGCCGCTAAGCTCTACAATAAGAATACGATTCTCTACCAGCCAAGAGAAGAATCACAGTTTGTTTACTTTTCAGTAGATGCGTCTGAAGTGAAATCAAATTTTGGATGTTCGACATTTTACAATCCGATCAGAGTTCGCAACCATTCGTTCTCTTATTCTTTTAGTGCCTCGTTTTTTTTATTTTAGCAAAACAAAATTGTTAAAAAAACAATTTTGATAAAGCTTCGTCTATTCTATGTTGATTCAGTGTGTTTGCTCTGAGCTTGTTGAACGTATAATTTGTATGAACGCCTGACGATTTGATACAAAAACCGATTTGATGCAGTTTCAATATCCATTATTGTTTTTTACATTTTTTGATTCAAGTTCAGGCGTGGGATTGCCAACTCTACATTAGAACGGACTCAAACATGTTTGACGAACTTTTTTATACTTCGAAAAACAAGTTTGAGTCCGTCCTAACGTAAGCTAGCCTACCCTAAGCCTAAGACTTAGCCTAAGTTAAAATAAATTCAAGCACGAAAATTTAAACCCAAAAACACTCCATAGGGCTTGAAATAGGCTCTATAGGGATTTTTGATATGGATGATACCAATTAGCATAAGGCTAAAAAGAGGTTTTATCCTATTCAATCCCACCACTTTAAGTATAGTTTAGTAATTTAGTGTATCAAATCGGTGGTATACGCATGGTGTTCCAAATCAATAAATTCATCGATTTGGAACACCATGTATATATGCCAGCCAACAAAATAACATGCAGTAACTTTATTGCTCTTCCAAATGGCTATTTTTCTCAACCAAAACTGATTAAATTGTTAAGTCAGGGAGAATATGATATACCGTAAAGACTCTAATAAACGGGCCCCCTACAGTTAACTATTTTCAAATTTGTTTTGCTTTTTTAACCCTAACATTGTTTATTTTTTAAAACGTACGACAACCGTAGAACGCAAAATATATAAATTTATCTAAACTACTAGAATTGTAATAAAAATGTTCGATAGGTTAGATAAAATCAAATTATTTTTGTCTATCAGATAAAATGTATCTGATAGATAAAATTTTATCTATTAGATAAAATTTATCTGACAGATAAAATTTTATCTATTAGATAAAATTTATCTGATAGATATAGGGATTTTTTTATCTGACAGATAAAATTTTATCTATTAGATAAAATTTATCTGATAGATAAAATTTTATCTATTAGATAAAATTTATCTGATAGATAAAATTTATTATCAGATAAATTTGATCTGATAGATAAAATATATTTTTATATATTATCGTAACAAATGGGTTTCATTATGATAAATTAATTAGAATAATTGTAATAAAAATGTTTGATAGGTTTCCAAAATTGAATTTGGTATCTCCCAGAATTTTATTTTGGAAACCCATCAAACATTTTATTGCAATTATTCTAATAAATTTATCATAATGAAACCCATTTGTTATTTTGCAGATGAATATATAAAAAAATCATATTTTATCTATCAGATAAATTTTATCTGGTAGACGAAAATAATTTGATTTTATCTAACAGATAAATTTATCTGTTTAGATAAATTTATCTATTTTGCGCACTACGACGACAACTCATTTTGTAAATCTTTCCAAACTCTACAAAATGAGTGGTCGTACGTTTTAAAAAATAAACAATGTTAGGGTTAAAAAAGCAAAACAAATTTGAAAATGTTTAACTGTAGGGGGGCCCTTTTATTAAAGTATTTACGGTAACTAAGGAAGAAAAGCGTTACTCGAAGAAAAAGAACGGAAAGCAGAAACACAAACGAGAAAATACTGTGTATTTGGGTGACAGAACAATAAATGATAATCAAAAAGGATTAAAATATGATTAAATTCTTCAATAATCGCGGGCAAAGGAGGTGGAACGGAGCACAGCTGCTGAGGCAGAAGTGGACAAACCACCTGGAGGGGCAATTGAAGCGGTCGAACGGTTCTTGGCTCGCAGCTTAGACAGGCTGAAAATAAGTTTGTCACGGTACAAGTAGTTTCCCATATGTAAATATATATGAAGATCCGATGGGAAAAAGCAAACCCAGAGGAATGTACAGGGTATCTCAAGAAATTTGAAACATTTTGAAATAGCATAACTTTTTTTCTGGGTCGACTTCTAAAAGTCTGTTGCTATTGAAAAAAGTATACACAATTCGTTGGTATAACATGTAAAAACACGGTTTTTGCTTGGTCCTCTTGTGGTTTGGGTTCCAGTCTGTGGATGGTCTTTGAACACCAGGGCGACCAAGTAAAAATCATCTTTTTGGCATATTATACCAAAAGAATTTAGAGTCGTTAGCAGTGCTTAGAAAGTGCTTCAAATTTCTTGGGACACCCTGAATTAAAAAAATATGAAACCTGTTTTCAGCCATGTCGGCTCGCTCCTCTGCCTCATCTAGTTGGGCTTGCAGTTGGCGGTATTTTCCGAGGTTGGTAGCAGCAACCTCTTCCTACAAATACCATTCTTTTATAAAAACAATGAAAAATTTGTGGCAAGAAAAAAACTCACAGCTTCTTCCACTTGTCTCTTGTAGACCTTGAGTTTACCTTGGAGTTTGTCAATTAGGTCGGTGAGTCTGAAATCAAATAAAAGTTAAACATATATTCTGCAAACAGCTGGATTCTGCATCACCTCTCACTGTTCTTCTTGTCCTCCTCTACCTGGAAGTCGAGTTCCTTGACTCGGCGTTCAGCCTTGCGGTAGTTCTTGTCAGTATCTTGGTGGCGGCGTTGCTCTCCGTCCAACTCCTGCTCTATGCTGCGGATACGTTCCTCAAGTTTTGCAATGATCTTCTTTCCACCTCGGAGGGCAGCTGAAATTATTGATGACTTGCGCACAATTTATTTTTGTTTTGTAATAACTAAAATTACCAGCTTCAGCCTCATCCAGACGTACTTGCATTTCCTTGATCTGGAGCTCCAAACCTTTGCGGAGACGGTCAACCTATAGGAAAATTTAGTTATTGTTTTTCTTGTTAATGCAGTGTGGAAGCGGGCGGAGGTGGCTATTTTTTCGCGTGGGAGGTGCAGGGGGGAGGTATAAGGAAATTCAGTCCGAGAGGCGGGAGGTAGGGAGGCCAACCCTATTGCCTACCCTACGTGTAATCCTAAGCCAAAAAAAAATACAGGGGCACCAAGAAAAATAGTAAAGGTGTCCCAACAACACCAGTGCCAAAAATTTAACTTACGTGTTGAGAGTGTTCTTGTTCCTGACGCAGCTCCTCAGCCAATCGACCAGCGTCGGCACTAGCCTTCTTAGCCAACTCATCTGCATTCTTCAGCTCAGTCAAAGTCTCGTCCAATTCGGCCTGAACATGATTTACAGTTGTTATTTTGCTTTTTAACAATTTTAGCATTTGCAAAAAAACATACATGGAGAGCCTGCAACTCTCCCTCCAACTTCCTTTTCAATCCATTCAAGCTGTTGACCTGACTGCTCAGATCGTTGACAGCCTCACGCAACTCAATGAGGTCAGCTTCAGCAGCTCGTCGAGCACGCTCAGCTTGTTCAGCATGAATCAGAAGCTCTTCCTTCTCGCTTTGCAGAATGGCGTTTCTCTTTTCGCTGTTCAGGTATTGCTCGCTTAAAGACGAAATTTATTAAAAATTTACTAGCCAAGTATACTGTTTCTTAGAACTCACCGGATCTCCTCCCGTTGTCGTTGCTCATCCTCCACCTGCATTTGCAACTCTCGGATCAGATCTTGGTGTTTCTTGATGGTCTTCTGGGCATCAGCATATGCCTTGTTGGCATGGTCAAGAGCGATTTCGAGCTCCTGTAATTATTTTGTAATTAGGATTATTTTAAAACTTTTAGTTAATATGGTCTAAGGACGCACATTGATGTCACTCTCCAGCTTCTTCTTGATGCGCAGAGCCTCTTGTTTGCCCTTGGTCTCGGCTTCAAGAGTTGCTTGCATGGATTCCAGTGCGCGTTGGTGGTTTTTGCGAGTGTTCTCAAACTCCTCCTCTTTTTCTTGAATTCGCTTCTCGATTTCACTGCGAATCTGGCTGACTTCTACTTGGGCACGGAGCACCTTACTCTCCTCAGCCTCCAGAGCGGCTTCAGCCTCATCTAGAGCATGTTGGATCTCCTCCTTCTCTACCTCCAAACGACGAACAATCTTCTGGAGCTCGTGTACTGAACGGCCTCCCTCGCTGAGTTGGTCAGTCAAGTCCTATAAAGAATGTGAATTGGGTTACCATATTGTCGAAAAAATCGTTCTCACCTTAATTTCTTGTGACAGTGACTTGTTTTCACGTCGAGTACCCTCCAGAGCCTCAGCCAACTCGTCTTGCACGGTCTTGGCCTTGAACAGGTCGGTGGCCAGGTTGCGGGCATCGCGTTGAGCAGCATCCAATTCGGCAGCCAGGTCATCGCACTTCTTCCTCCACTCGTCGATGATCTAAATCAAAAAGGTTAACAGTAGGCGGACTAATATAAGCGGCAATTCACCTTGTCAAATCCTTTCTGCTTCTTTTCCAAAGCAGCAGCATAGGCGGCAGCTCTCTCTACGTCCACTTGAGCATCATCCAAATCTCCCATCAACTTGTGGCGAGTCTTCTCTAGACTAGCAATCTTTGTGTTGGCAGCTTCAAACGCATCAGTAAGATCTTGGACTTTCTGTTGCAGTTTGCGCTTAGCCTCCTCAATTTCTTCCAATTTTACTAGGCCTTCGCTCTCGAATCGAGCTTTCCATTGTTGGATCTGAATGAAAATTTTATTTTTATTTTTTTAGATAGACATGTAGCAAAACAGACCTCGGCATTGCATTTGCTGACTTGGCGCATGCATTCAGCCTTGGATTCTTGTTCCTCATCCAGTTGTTCACGGAGACTATCGTTCTCGTGCTGCACATTTTTAAGCTGGGCGGCAAGAGATTGGCGTTCCTGCAATTGATTACCATAAAGTTCAAAATAATCGATTTTACAACAAAGCTTACTCGGCTCTCTTCATCAGCAGTTCGCTTTGCTTCTTCAAGCTGGCTGACCAGTTGGCTCTTGAGTCGGTGCAAGCTATTGGACTGAAATTAGGTTAAGTCAGTTAAGCTTTGAAATTTATGTGAAAAGATCTTACCTGGTTTTCCAGGTCTTCCACCTGGTGCTCCAAATCAGCATTTTCATTGTGCAGACGACTCTTCAGTGCAGCGAAGTCATTGAGCAAACGGGATTGTTCATCAGCTTTAGTTTGGATCTCAGCCAATTGCATCTCTAAGTTCTTAATCACTTTCTCGGCTTCTTGTCGGCCACGCAGCTCAGAGTCAGCGGTTCTGAAAAAAATTAGCTTTAAAAATTGAATAAAAATTCTCAAATATATTACTGTGTGGCATCCTCCAACTCTCGCTGGATTTGCAGTTTGTCTTTCTCTACCTTGACTTTGATCTTCTGCATCTGCTCCAATTGGTCAGTAAGCTCAGCCACTGCATCATTGTGCTTCTTGCGCAGGGCTCCCAACTGTGTTTCGTGGTTGAGGTTGTTTTCCTGCAATAAAAAGATTTGAATAAGAATAATAATGCTTCAATAAAAATGATGCACCTCCAAATCACGACGCAATTTAGAGAGCTCGGCCTCACGCTTCTTGTTGACTTCGATTTGAGCAGCAGTGGCTCCACCAGCTTCATCCAATCGCTCGCTCAACTCCTCCAACTCGCGTTGGATTTCGGAGCGAGTGCGGTCAGACTTGGAACGGGACTGGCCTAAACAAATTTGAATTTTTAGTGAAATGACAAAAAGTATATTTATTTTTACGTTCAGCCTCAAGTTCTTCTTCCAACTCAGAAATTCTGCAAACCAAAGTTGTATATATTTTTATAAAATTAAAAAATAGTAATTACCTGGCCTGGAGCTCCTTGATTTGGCGTTGAAGTTTGCCAACAAGAGACTGTTCATCTTCCAAACGGCTGGAGATGGAGTGGAGTTCAGCTTCTTTCCTGCAAATAAAGAGTAATAAATTAAAGTACAAGGGTACCATAAATTAAAGTTATTAAACCATAAATTATAAATTAAACCATAAATTAAAGAATAAATTAAAGTACAAGGTACCATTAAAGTACAAGGGCTACAAGGGTACAAAAGTACAAGCGTATTATCTCTAATTAGCGCCCCCTCTCCAATAAGCCCCCCCTGGACTGAGGTTGAAAAATAAGCGCCCCTCTTTAATTAGCGCCCCCTCTTAACACTTATTGTAGGAAAGCTATACAGTTTTCACTGAGAAGATAGAGAGAATACAGAAAGATTGTTTTAGGAGGCCTCTTTTTTAGGGGGAGGGGCGGGGAGAAGGGTTGGCTGTCTCCTATATATTTTGAACATTCAACAATCAAAAAAAATTTTCAAATTTTCTTACAACAAAGCATTTTTAATTATATTTATCAACGGTGTCGGACAATGAGCATATTACAAACGATGTTGGATAACGAGAATAATATCAAAGATGTTGGCTAACAATCAAAAGGCATGAAACTCAGGGTTCGGGGCATTCAATTCATCGTTCCGATCCAGTTCTAGAGATTAGTTAGATTAGATTATAGAGACAAAAATAAATAAACGAATGCCAACTATAATCATAGCAATAAACCCAAGCCTAAAGGAATCCCAGACAAGAAGTCGCTTTTCAAATAGGCTTTTGCTGAACACACGCTCCGAATATTCCGTTGTCAGTTAATCATCCATCCACGACTTGCCCTCGCAGCATGGCGCCAGTCTTTTATTTCTCGACAATATTTGGATCTCGTCTTTTCTTTGCGAGCAGAACGTAAGGCTTACGAGCGACGTGTAAGCATAACAGTGACGCGTGCCTTGTCGTGCCCTGTAATCATTACTGAGATCTAAATCGACAAAAATCAGTAAGGATAAAATTTATAATTGCAAAAAAATATTTGATCATACTTCCTTGTCCCTTTCTCGTCGATGCATTTTCCAGCCGAAGGTCCATCTAAACAGGCATTTCATCTGCGGCGTAAATTTGCAAATACCTAGACTAGAAATACGTCAAGAATGAAAGCTTTTAAAGGTAATGTTAAGCATGTGTTAACCTGGTTTCCTGGCGCATCCTTGAAATGCACGTGATAAAGTCGACCAGTTTCTGCGCATATTCTTTCGGCGGTTTTTTCAGAAAGACGGAAGTTATGTCGGGCGATAAATTTGTTAAGCCATCCCTGACTGGCCTCAAAATCTTCACATTTCACAAATGCAACTTTTTCTCGCTCTTTATTTACTCACAAATTCGTTTACGATATGCTCTATCTCGCTGAATTCTTCTTCAAAGTCAAGCATATCGACAACATCAAAGATGCTCATCTTGGAAATCTAAAGTCAAATAAATTAGGATAAAGTCAAAAAAAATGTTTAGGTGCGACAGGTTGAAAAATGAGCGCCCCCTCTCCAATAAACGCCCCATCTGGACAAAATAAGCGCCCCGGGGCGCTAATAGATATAATACGGTATATTACCAAGGCAGGGCCAGCATTACTTTTGATAAATTTGACCTTTTGTTTTTTTCTTTATGATGATTCTTATTTTTTGCTGTTGGTGAAAACACTCCTCAAATTATGTGTTTACCTTCAAAAAATATGTATTTACCTCCTCAAATCGCAATCAAATCGGTGTTTTCCGGGCAGGAGTAGTGTGGGCCAAATAACTTTGGGACAATTCAACTTGGGCCAAAGTGAATTTGGGTCAAATCACTTTGGGAAAATTCAATTTGGGCCAAAATCAAATTGCAATATTGGGTAAATATTTGCCGAATATTGAAAATGATCTTGGCGCAATTTGATTTTGGCCCAAAATGATTTTGACCCAAATTGAATTGTCCCAAAGCGATTTGGCCCACACTACTCCTGCCCGTTTTTCCAAACGTGAAATTTATTTTTTTGTTTAACTATAATTTGTTTTTACGAAATTACTCCTTGTTTTTCAAAACCAATTATTCTCTCACTTTCACACATCACACTGAGCCACTTGATAACTCATCAAAAACTAGAAATTCAAGTACCGTATTTCTTCTAATTGCCGCACATGTGCGCTTATTTTTCAATCACCCGAAAATCGGAAATTTTCAAATTCGATCTAGAGATTTTCGGGTGCTTAACCAAGATCTGAAAAGTGGAATCGGTAGAGCTCGTGGGAGTTAAGAAAATGCATTAAACAGCTTAGCAAAATATTCACTCTGTTCCGAGATATAAGTCTTTAAAGTTAGGGGTGTGCGGTAATTAGGGACTGTGCGGCAATTAGAAGAAATACGGTATACATGTTAAACAAAACAAAAATTTATAATTGGAAAAACACTGAGAAATACTCGTTTTTACGATTTGAGGAGGTAAATACATACCGTATTTCCTGTAATTTCTGCCCCCCCCCCTTCTAATTACTCACCCCCCTAACTTCAAGTTGTCTGAAACTTCTGTTTTCATTTACTGTTTGAGCTGTGTAAAAAGTGCCTGAGAGGGATTTTTAAAATCTAACAGGCACTTTTTACACAGCTCAAACAGTAAATGAAAACAGAAGTTTCAGACCATTTGAAGTTTGAAAGAATGGCATGCCCGTAATTACTCCCCCGGGGGAGAAATTACAGGAAATACGGTAATTTGAGGAGTGTTTTCAATTTTAGCCTTTTTAATAACTTTCTTTTTTTAACTGTGTAAAATTTGTGTTACGGGCCAAGTCGTTTATTTTCCGAAATTTACTTTTTGAGGTTTTGCTCCTGGTCGTGTTTCTGCTTGGTGATTTCCTCAATGTTTTCTTGAGAAACCTTCAGTTCTCCCTCAATCTTTCGCTTGGTCTTTTCCAATTCTTGGCGGCTGCGCTTCTCGCGCTCAACACCGTCTTCCAGCTAAACAAATACTATTGATAATTTAAAAAAAGGTTTTTGCTTACATCATCCAATTGCTGTTCCATCTTTTGTTTCAGCTTGTTGACGTGGTTGACCTTGTCCTCTTCAGCCTGGAGGTCTTCCATCAACTTGCGGTTGATCTAAAAAAGGATCAAAAAATTTTAATTATTCATTTTTGACAATATGTTGGGATTATTACCTCCTCCTGGTGTTTCTTCTCCTTGTTGAGCTTGGCCACAGCCTCATCCTGGTTGGCCATCTCGTCTTGAAGAGATCGGATGTTGTGCTCACGAGCTTGTTTCTCAGATTCAGCTTTACGCAAAGACCTAAAAATTATTAGATTTTAAAAAAAAATTTACCAATCAATATTTTACATTTCTACATCTTGCAGGTTCTTCTTCAAGGTTTCAGCCTCTTGCTCGTTCTTCTTGCGAAGGCGTTGCAAGTCAGAGTTACGGTCCTCAACTTCTCCCAATCGATCAGTAAGGTCCTGAAAACAAATAAGTAAGTTCTATAATTTCTTGAAAAAAGTGATTTACGGTGAGCTGTCTGTCCAGGTCATTCTTGATGCCCTGGAGTTTGGTGGCACGCTCTTCCGCCTCAGCCGAAGTGACCTTCTCTTTCTCGAGGTTAAGGAACAAAGCGTTCTTCTCTTCAACCAAACTAGCCAGCTGGGTTTCCATCTGCTTGCGGTTTCCCTCCTCCTTTTGCAAAGCATCTTCCAGCTCCTTGATTTTGGCGGTGAGGGTTTCCATCTAAGTTTTGTTTTGATAAATTTTATATTACTTGTAAAATATGATTGAAGCTAAAAAAAACCTCTTCGCTTGTCTTTCCTTGTTTGAGCATGGGCTTGACTTTTCCGTAGAGCTTGAACCAGTTCCAGTTTCGGAGAGTGCACCAGGAGCGGATGTTGCGCTGAATAATAAGCAGACCAGCGCGCTGTTGGATGCGTCTCTTGACATCCGTCTGAGCCAAGTACCAACGGATTTTGGTCTGGAAGGCAGTCATGATCACGCTCAGTTTCTCATCACGCAAGTCTTCTAGACGAGCCAGCACTCCAGCCTAAAATAATGTCACAGATTGGCTAAGTAAAGTTTAATTACTAGGAAAATCTTTACTTTGAAGAAGATTTTGGTGTTTCCGATCTTGAATTCTTCATCCTTCAAGTTTCCTTCGTTGCACAGCTGGTCAGTGATTCCAGTACTACCCTTCTTGTCATCTCCCTCCTTGGCGCGATCAGCGGCGAGAATAGCATAACGGTGCTTGAAGTCAGGGTAGATCATTCTGTTGGGGTAACCCTAAAATATACAGTTAGTAAGTAAGATAACACTATTTGTTCGTACCTTTCGGCAAATACGGATGCCCTCAAGCACACCGTTGCAAGTCAATTGGTGAAGCACCAATGCAGAGTCAATCAAACCTGTAAATGAAAAAAGTTAGAGATAATATAAGTTATAAGTTCGTTCCGCCTAGGGTCCGATACCTTTTTAGCCCGATGTTTGAATTCTTTGCCAATTTCTTTTTTTTCAGTTTGGTCTTAAAAATCGCAAAGATTCCGATTTTGCTGTTAGTTTTCCAGAAACCAACAATTTTTCCTGGAAAGATGCAAAAGCCCTACACAACTTTCACCTTGGATGACATTATATAGAGCTTTTGCATTTTCAGAGGAAAAAATTTTAGGTTCTTGAAAAACTAACGGCAAAATGTGGAACCTTGCAATTTTTGGGACCACACTGTAAAAAAAATTGGCAAAAACTTACGAAAATCATGGTAAAAAGTGTCAGACCCTAAGCAGACACGAACTTGAGGGGATGACTTCATGTAAAACGTCGACTGTACTCAAAAAACTATTTCATGGCTTACCAGCTTGTTTCTTTTCGTTGGGGATGATACAACGGATGAAGTGAGGGTGGGTGCTGTACAACATGTTCCTGTAAAATATTTAACTATTTATTTTTGATCTTTTGAAACAAACAAAACATACATCAAATTGGTCAATGACTCACGGTACATCATGGATACAGTCATGAAGGATGAGGACTTGCCTAAAAAGTTCCATTTAGTCAGTTTCAAAACAAACTCATGCAAGTGATTACCCTTCTTCTTGGTGGCAGTCTGACCAGCCTTGACCATCTCAGCGGCCTCTTCCTGTGTTACATAGTCCTCCCAGCAGTCCAACTGCAGTTGGTTGCCCTTGGCTCCCTTGAGCACAGCCACAGCACTGTCGTTCAGAGGGTCCTTGTTCTTCTCCAAAAAGTTGGTGGCATTGTAACGCACAATTCCGGCGTAGTGAACAATGGCAAAATGGGCCTCTGCCTGTTTTCCCTTTGGTGGCTTGGGCTTTTGGAAGTTGGGGTGTTTGCCGAGATGCTGGTCTTGCAGCTTCTGCACATAGGTCATGTCTGAGGCTTTGGGCACAATGCACTCCTCATCTAGCATCGAGATCAGGCCAAGTGGCTGCAAATATACAAATCGATTAAGTTTGTTGCCACAAATTTACTGGATTACCTTCTCAATGAGTTCAATACAAGCCTGCAAGTCCAGACCGAAGTCAATGAAGGTCCAGGCAATACCTTCTCGTTTGTACTCCTCCTGTTCAAGCACGAACATGTGGTGGTTGAAGAACTGTTGGAGACGCTCGTTCACAAAGTTGATCCACAGTTGCTCGAAGCTGTTCAACTAAATGCATAAAAATGTAAAATATTTTACCGAAAAAGTTTTTACGTCGAAGATCTCGAAACCAGCAATATCGAGCACACCAATCCACACTTTGCGCTCAATTGCTTTAGCATCCAAAGTCTTGTTACATCGGCTACTGCAAATTTTCAAAATCCCATGACAGTCGATTCTCGATTTAACGTAACCCCAGAAGTTCGTTCTAGCCTAGGGTCCGACAATTTTTTGCCTCTATTTTGGAAGACTTTTACCAAATCTTATTCGTCTGTCTGATCAAAACAATCGCAAGGATTCCGATTTTACAGATCGTTTTTGTGAATCAAAACAATTTGCTGAAAAGACTCTCGATTAAACGTACACCTGAATGCTACAAGGGCTACGTTTAACCGAGAGCCGTGGGTCTTTTCGGCAAAACTGTGGTCATTCATAAAACGATCAGCAAACTTGGAATTACGACCAGACTAACCAAAGACAACTGGCAAAAGCCTTCAAAAAATCGGGCTAAAGAACGTGTCGAGGCCCTAGGCGGGAACGAGTTTGAGTGGGTGAAGTTACATCCAGAGTCGACTGTATTCTATAAAAAATATTAGAAAAATAAACTAACATAAGCCATCTGAACATGCGAGCATATATAGCTTTGGCCAGACCGGCCACGGCCCAGTTGACTTGGTCCAGGTTTTGACCTTTGTTCACCCACTCGTTACCTAAAATCAGTTTATTTAGGTTAGGTTATTTATGACCCATAGTCTTTATTGACCTCTTACATTTCAAAGTCACTAAAAATGTAGCTTACCGACACGCACACGTGGCTTGGTCAGTGCCTTGAGGAAGGCCTCGTGATCAATGCAGAAGTTGTGGGCAGCCTGGAATTTATTGAACTAATTTTTTTTGAAGTAAAATTTCAATTTTACATTCTGGGCATCTTCATCGCCATCTGGCTCAGCCTGCTCCTCTCGTGGGCGCTGCTTGAACTTCATCTCTCCCATGTGCATAATACCGGCCACTAGACGGTACATGTCGAAAACCTCGTCCTCACCAAAAGCCATGATGTCAAAGGCTTCTTGGGTGAGCTTCATCTCCTCCTTGTCGTCCACACCTTCAATGGTCAGCTCGGCTTGGGATTGGAAGTGGTAATAGGTCTGCTCGTTGGTCAACTTGAGTTTTCCTCTCAGAGAAGGATCATGGCCAGACATGATTTGGTAACTAAAATATATGAAAATGAGATACAGTCAACTCTCGGTAATTCGGCCCCTTGGGAAATGACATTAGGGTTCCGAATTGACGGGAGGCCAAATTATTGGGGTTGGCTTGGGTGGAAAAAGTCAAGTAACAGAACTAACAAGATGTGGTAGGAACGCTCTCCTGCAGCCTGACGCACCACACGAGACTTTTCGAGCAAATAGTGCTCAATGTCACCACCAGCCAACTTGCCGGAGCCAGAGAAATGAGTTCGGATGAACTTTCCGAAACGGGAGGAGTTGTTGTTACGCACAGTCTTGGCATTTCCGAAAGCTTCGAGCACAGGGTTGGTCTGCACAATCTGCTCTTCCAAGGTACCCTAAAGTTTGATTTTTATATCGAAAATGTTTTTTCGATAATCTTACTCCTTTAGCTCCGTCCTTCTTGTCGGCAGCACTCTGCTGGGTTGATCCAACAATGGCGAAGTAGGAGATTACCTGCAATTTGATTTTTCTAGCCGTAAAAAGTGTACAGAAAGCCATTGGTCAGTTTACCTTCTTGGTATTTTCGGTCTTTCCGGCTCCTGACTCACCAGTAATCAACATGGATTGGTTTTCTTTGTCTAAAATGGTAGGAGTAAAAAGTCTTTCTGTTTTTTCTTAAAAAAACTCGCCTTGAACCATGTTTCGGTAGGCCTCATCAGCAACAGCGAACAAATGGGGTGGCATTTCATTTCGGCGTCTGCCAATGTAGGCCTACAAATAATATTGAAATTTTGACAAAATTAGAAAGAACACAGTATTTTCTTTAACACTACATGTCCAATGACGCTTAAAAGTGTGACTGTGACTGCGACTTTTTCCGCGTCATTGGACACACATCAACAGTCGCAGTCACAGTCGCAGTGTGTGTCCAATGACGCGGAAAAGTGTGACTGCGACTGTGACTGCGACTGACGCTTCAAATCGATTTGAATTTACGTCACAGTTGCAGTCGCGTCATTGGACACACACTGTGACTGTAACTGTGACTGTAACTGTGACTGCGACTGTGACTGCGACTGTGACTGCGACTGTGACTGCGACTTTTGCCGCGTCATTGGACACGTAGTGTAAGGCTTTGTTCACAATGGTGGACTGTAAATTCAACAATCCTCAATCGGAAATGGCCTTAACTTTTTTTTACATTTTCCAAAAATTATTCTTTTGGTTCAATCTTGTAGCTGAGATTCAGGGCTACCAGATAGGCTATTGATCAAGTTGTTATGAATTGAAAAATGCTGAAAAAACTTCAACAATCCTCACTCACAATCCGCACTTGCTCGGAGTGAGGATTGCTAATTCTTTTTTTCAACATTTTTAAATATAAATAGCCTATTCGGTAGCCCTGAATCTCAGCTACAAGACGGCCCCAAAATAATTTTTTTTGAGAAGTTAGAGAAAAAAGTTATGGCTATTTCGGAGTGAGGATTGTTGAATTTACAGTCCACCATTGTGTACGAGGCCTAACAAGCTATAAACGGACTTGATTAGATTTTAAAAAGTTGCAGAAAAAGGTCAAAAAAATTTTAATTTTATGAGGTCAGTTGATAGCTTTTTCAAAAGCTTATATCCAGAGCTTTTTAAATTTAGAAAAAATTAAAGCAAAAAGCTTAAAAAATACTTGAGAGAAACAAGTTTTTTCGATCTGACTGTGTTAATCAGTAATTTGACGGGGGAAATCAGTTACAGAAATTTTGAATTACGAGATATTTGTCTATTAGAAATAATGTGGTATGCCGCACCTTGATGACACTTTCGGTGTAGATGGGAAGGCGTTTGTATGGGTTGATCACCACACAGAACAGGCCAGAGTAGGTCTGAAATACATGTATAAATTTAGAGAGCAGGATCAGCTTTTGGCTTTACTATAAATAAAAAAGATAAAAAACCGCTTACGTAGATCATCATGGCACCATATCGGTCTTTGAGATTGGTCAGCACAGAGGCTTCATTCTAAATAAATATTGTTTGGTTTTTGCGCTGATTAGGGATTGCCAACCAAAAAAGTAAGATTAGCCATGTCCTCAGTCTTAGTGAATTTAGGAGGGTTCATCTCCTGGGTCTCTTCCTTCTTCAGGGTGACTTCATTGCCCTTGACAGTGACCACAGTCACCTGGTCACCCTTGACTTCCTTGATCTCAGCCGCTACGAACCCTGCAACACTTCTCTTATTTATTGTTTTGATGTATTATAAATCGTTTCAGTTTGGTTTTTTAGAAAATTTATATATTTATGTGCAATATTTACATCAACTTACTTTATTTGATTGCGCAAAATAACTTTCTTGATAACTATTTTATCTCAGGTAAAATGAAATTCGTTTTTTTAGTTTTTTTTAACACGAGAAAGTCGGATCGTAGCTTTTGTTTATTCTGGCACAGTTTTTCACGTAGATCATTCTTGTGTATGGGAGTCACGAGAGGCAGAAATCACTTGTCTCCAAACAGCCTGCATGCATATAACATGTCATAATGACCGCCAAGATCCGCTCTTTCAAATGAGTGTATGTGAGCCGCCATCTGCCTACAAAAACTTGGACAACCAGCATGCAACGCACAAATCCATTTTCTCACCAGGCAAATTTCCACTCAAAGCTGCTCTAAAGCATGTCATAGCTGCGTATAACTGCCTGGTGCTTAGTCAATACTTGTACAGGAACTCAAGAGCTATAGAATAAGCAAAAAAAGTTAGCACAAAAATTGAAGAAAACTCACTCAGAAATTGCAGCAGAAGAGGTAAAACCAGCTGTTTCTCTGGTATCGAAATTTGAAGGATACCTGGTTTGGGTTATTCCTTTTGCTGATAATATACCAAAATTATCAGCTTATCAATTTCTGAGTGAGTTTTCTTCAATTTTTGTGCTAACTTTTTTGCTTATTCTATAGCTCTTGAGTTCCTGTACAAGTATTGACTAAGCACTAGGCAGTTATACGCAGCTATGACATGCTTTAGAGCAGCTTTGAGTGGAAATTTGCCTGGTGAGAAAATGGTGGATTTGTACGTTGCATTCTGGTTGTCCAAGTTTTTGTAGGCAGATGGCGGCTCACGTACACTCATTTGAAAGAGCGGATCCTGGCGGTCATTATGAAATATTATACGCACGCAGGCTGTTTGGAGACAAGTGATTTCTGCCTCTCGAGAGATTCTTCAACTTTCCTGAAAGGGTCGTGAATTTAAAAGCGGATATTAGATCACTTCATGACTAGCAAACACCCACACTCCCAAACACAAAAATGAACTACGTGAAAAACTGTACCAGAATGAACAAAAGTTACGATCCGATTTTCTCGTGTTAAAAACAGATTACCCTGTTTATATGCGTACAGTCGATTCTCGATATGAAAATACTGTGTGTAGTCGTTCAGCGGATTTTGTAACAATTTCATAGATTTAGGGGCAGGAGTAGTGTGGGCCAAATCACCCCTGCGACAATTCAATTTGGGCCAAAATAAAATTGCAATATTGGGTAAATATTTGCCGAATATTGCAAATGATCTTGGCCCAAATTGATTTTGGCCAAAATTGAATTGTCCCACACTGCTCCTGCCCTAGATTTAGGTATACTCATTTTTGCAAAAGTCACTGGATCGTACCTATCACCATGCTTAGAAAACTTTTTGGTACGTTTTTTACTTGAAAATGATAATAATTTCAGTGTGGTCCAATATTGCTTTTTGTGTTTTTCAACTTGTTTATTATTTTTGTCTTGCTTGTGTACAGCAAGTCAGCTGGAAACTGATTTTATAAAATTTGATACAATGAGACTGTGACTAAAATTGACTTTTTAAATGCAGTAAAAATCAATTTTTCTATAAGCTATTGAAAAAAAAGTACCTAACTCGGACTGGTAACTCAATATTTTCAAAGTTTTTTGGAAAATGAGCTTTGGCTAAGATTAATTATTTGCGAAATACGCTTTTCCTTGGATTTGTTTTCACCAAATCCGTATTTCTTTTCAGCTGAAGAGCAAGGCTTTCATGAATTATGCTTGTTTCAAAATATTACCCCTAATAAAAGAGGATTGTCCTCAGGGATCACACAAGACTCTACTGCATTTTAATTTTTTGCCTTTTTTTCTGTACTCCAAGCTATTCCACTGATCCTTTACTTTGCTTGGAAACGTTCTCGCTTTTCATTTCTTCATATGTTCAAACCAAAAGACACTTGTAAATTTGCTGCAAAAAGTTCCCCTTCCAAAATCCCAGCAAAATTAGTGGTAGTGATGAGCGTGGGTGTAACCAAAAGCAGTAAGACATCTTTATCGACGCTTAAACTCATTTCTTGTGTGTGTTTAGCAATAGCAGGGGCATCTCCCACCCAGCTCCAATACGTCCAAAAGTGAGGGCAAGAACAAAGACTTGTTATAGCAATAAAAAGCCTTCGTGTGTGTGTCTCTAAAACACCATCCACCATCCAGGCTATATAGTTTTGGTCTAGCCACTAGATCTGTTCACCCTCCCCACCCATTCAGCTCATCAATAACAGCATTTAGAGCGTGCTAACTCTGGCCGCTGCCTACGAAAGCAAATGGCCGAAATAGATCAAATCTAGGGCAAATGAAGTGCTCCTATTGACTCAAGGTATTTGAGGTGGAAACGACAGTTGTAGAGAAAAAATAAATAAAAAACGTGAGTTGGGCAAGTTAGTTTGTGAGAATTAGAGGCTTGAGCAAAGGGCAAAGATGTGTTTACTCCAAACAGCCCGATTTTTCCATTTATTGAGGGGGTATTTTGAGGGCTAAAGAATGAAAAAAAAACAAGTGTAGGATTGGTAACAGGTGATTTTTTTAGATGTTTTTCATTTTAAGTGCAGAGATTATTTTTTTGAAGATTAAAAGTGTGGCACTTGTTTCGGGGGGGCCTTTTTGGTCAACTGTGAATAGTGTTCAGACGTCTCCTAAGTAATTTTTATACGCTAAAAACTAGGGTGGTGCACAGTCGGTTAACCGACCCGGTCGGTTAACCGAACCGGACCAGTTTTTGCCCAATTAACCGAAACCGAAAACCGGGTACGAAAAAATGCGGTTAACCGAAAACCGGGTACAACAAAATTCCGGTTAATTTATGACAAAAATAACCGAAACCGAGTTTTTTTTCCGGTTAACCGACCGAAGCGAAACTAAAAAACCGTAACCGAAAACCGGGTACGCCAAAATGAGGTTAACCGTAATTAATAATAATAATAAATAAACCGTAACCGCACCACCCCACTAAAAACGATAAAAAAGTTCTTTCCAAACAATTTCCGTACTAAAAAGACATGTTTTGAAAAAAAATTTGGTTATCAAAGGTTGACCAACTGCCTTGGTCCCCCAAGGTAGGCTGAGCGAATGAGAGCGGTGTCAGACTACAAAAGATGCTTCTCGACAAAATTGGGTACTTGTGCTGTTTAAGGCCCCCCTTATTTTTTTGGATTTTGGTTGCAAAAAAGTGGTTTTGTTTGATTTTTTGTTTGTATTTTTTTTTGTTTATGCCTTCTAATACTTAAGTAAAGAGCACCCAAATATATGTTCCAGACCCCAGAAAAAGTGCGTAAAACACTTATTAGTCACAACTTCCATACGCTGGCCTACCCCTAAGCCTAAGTAAAGAGCACCCAAATATATGTTGCAGACCCCAGAAAAAGTGCGTAAAACACTTATTAGTCACAACTTCCATACGCTGGCCTACCCCTAAGCCTAAGTAAAGAGCACCCAAATATATGTTGCAGACCCCAGAAAAAGTGCGTAAAACACTTATTAGTCACAACTTCCATACGCTGGCCTACCCCTAAGCCTAAAGTAAAGAGCACCCAAATATATGTTGCAGACCCCAGAAAAGTGCGTAAATCACTTATTAGTCACAACTTCCATACGCTGGCCTACCCTAAGCCTAAGTAAAGAGCACCCAAATATATGTTGCAGACCCCAGAAAAGTGCGTAAATCACTTATTAGTCACAACTTCCATACGCTGGCCTACCCTAAGCTTAAGTAAAGAGCACCCAAATATATGTTCCAGACCCCAGAAAAAGTGTAAAACACTTATTAGTCACAACTTCCATACGCTGGCCTACCCTAAGCCTAAGTAAAGAGCACCCAAATATATGTTCCAGACCCCAGAAAAAGTGCGTAAAACACTTATTAGTCACAACTTCCATACGCTGGCCTACCCCTAAGCCTAAGTAAAGAGCACCCAAATATATGTTCCAGACCCCAGAAAAAGTGCGTAAAACACTTATTAGTCACAACTTCCATACTGGCCTACCCCTAAGCCTAAGTAAAGAGCACCCAAATATATGTTGCAGACCCCAGAAAAAGTGCGTAAATCACTTATTAGTCACAACTTCCATACGCTGGCCTACCCCTAAGCCTAAACTTGTTGTTCCAAAGGGTAGTTACAACGATTTTTAAAAGGTCTGATTTGGGGGGGGGGTATTCTATACTACGGTCAAATTTTTCAATTTTTTCGTTCTGCAAATAATAGCTGTTAAATTTTGGAGGGTTTTCCATGAGCATAAGCATTTTTTTAAAATTTTTGCCGTTTTATTAAAGCCCCTTTTTATGAAGGTAAAGAAAACCAACCATCTTCAGGATCGGCAATCCAGCAGTTCTTCTTGGAGTCGAATGGTTGGGAGGTGAATGCGATCTTATCATTTCTAGACACAGCCAAGAACTCGTAGCCTGGATCGGTTTCAAATTCCGCAGTCATATTGGCGGTTTCTTATTTTCAGTTTCCTAACAATCAATTGTATAAAGGGATCAATTTGACGTCGCAATTGTAACCCTTGTCGTTTGTGTCGAAGCAACGCTGAAAATCAAGGCTATTTACTCTTCAGCTTATTTTCTACAATAGAGAAACCGGCTCTAACAATGAACGCCCAACTATTTCAAATGGAGCAAAACTCTCGTTTTTCTAAACTTTTCAAGCTTTTTTATTTTTAAATTTATGATCTTTTTTACATAGTAAATGATGTAATGATGAAATGATGTAGCGCTGCCATTCTTGTTTGTAAAAAAATGTACATTCAGTACAAAATAGGTGAAAGTATGAAAAAACTCAAAAAATAATTTAGTTCATGCTTAAAAGGGGCATGCCCACGGTGGTGCCCGACAATTCAAATTTTTTTCCTAATCATTGAACTTCTGTACGGTTTCTTATACTTAGGTTTCTAATAAAACAATGCCAGGTATGGTTTTGTTAGAAACCAAGTTGAAAAATACGTACAGAAGTCCAATGATTAGGAAAATTTCTTGAATTGGCGGACACCACCCTTAGCACGGAAAGCCCTGACTGTAAGAGTGACACATTCTGATGCAGAATTTAACGGAGAGTGCGAATCTGTTAACTGTTTTTCAAAAAAGACAGTTCTTTAGACCGAATTCTGAAATGCGTCAAATGTGACTTGGGTAGTTCATAAAATCATGCGGTACTCATATATTTTTATACACTTGTAAGATTTATTTAGCTCGTTAGAAAGCTCACAGACTAAGCTTTCTAATTATTATTCGGTATTTATATTATTCGGATGAAACATATTATTCGGATGATTATGATAACTAAATGTGAAATGTTTTGCCTAAACAAAACAGTCGTGTCATTTTTTCAAAAAGCTTTTTTTACTTAAATAAGCAAAATTACGTGTGATAGAACCGTCTGTTCAGCAAACCCCACATACCATTTGAAAGAGCGAACAAAACTGCACCAAAAACTGCTTCAATTTATAACAAAACAACGTCTGTAGAGGGTTAAGCGACCATTTGAAAAAATTAATAAATATTTGAAAAAAGCATTTTGACGAAAAACGTTTTTTCCGCTAAACTAACCCGCAATTCTAACACCGGATTCGTGTTCAGCATGGTCGATTTGCTTATAAAGCTGTTCATGAAAATGAAAAGTCATCGTTAAAATTCGAATTCCTCTCGAGACAAAAAACATTTAAACTTGGGGAAAAATTCAATATTTTAATAATTATTGTCTCGAGAGGAATTCGAATTTTAACGATGACTTTTTATTTTTAGAGCAGTGCATACTTAAATCGACCATGCTGAACACGAATCCGGTGTTAGAATTGCAATTATAAATTGAAGCAGTTTTTGGTGCAGTTTTGTTCGCTCTTTCAAATGGTATGTGGGGTTTGCTGAACAGACGGTTATATCACACGTAATTTTGCTTATTTAAGAAAAAAAAAAGCCTTTTGAAAAAAGTGAAACAATTGTTTATTTAGGCCAAACATTTCACATTTAGTTATCATTATCATATGAATGATATGTCATTAGAAAGCTTAGTCTCTGAGCTTTCTAACGAGCTAAAGAAATCTCACAAGTAAAAAATATTCGAGTACCAGATTATTTTATGAACTACCCAAGTCACATTTGACGCATTTCAGAATTCGGTCTAAAGATCAAGCCAAACTGCCTTATTTGAAAAACAGTTAGCAGATTCGGACTCTCCGGCCTTACAGTCAGGCCGGGCGTATTAATAGCGCGGGTATGCCCCTTTAAAGCTTTTCAAAGTGCATCTTGAAAAGCTATTACACTTAATCACACCTTGTTATAAACAAGAAACACAGGTTTATACGATGGTGTTATCAATTTAAAGAAGATCACACAATTAAAAATAAAAACAAAAGTGCTCTTAAAGTTGTTTTTTTTATTAATTTTGTACCGTATCTCCTCTACTCGTATTTCCTCTAATACTCCTCTAATAGTATGGCCCCCTCAACCTTGAGGGTCTGTATCTCGGAGCAGAGTGAAAATTTTACAGAACTATTTATTTTTGCGTTTTCTTAACTCTCCTGAGCTCTACCGATTCCACTTTTCAGATTTTGGTTGAGTACTCGAAAATCTCGAGATCGACTTCTAAATTTTTCCGATTTTTGAGGGATTGAAAAATATAAGGCCCAGGCCTACTATTAGAGGAAATACGGTAAGTGGCAAACAGAAAATTCAATTTCTGTCAATTTTTCCAAAATTTAAAATAATTGTTCAAAAAATGACGTAAGAAAGAAGTCTTCAGACAATTTTATCCGTCTGACAAGTATAAAAAAATTAGCCAATTCAGGGTGCAATTCCAATTTATGACACCAAAAAAACATTATTTCATTGACTTAATTTTTTAGCTATTAAAAAAATTCAGAGTCAAAAAGCTAACTGGTAGCTTTTTTCTGAATCAGCACAAGAAAAGTAAAAGTGAAATGCTTTCAAAAGGGTGTGTAACAATCCCAAAGTTTGATCTGATTTAGCCAGCTAGGCAAAAGCAGCAGCTATATACACCAGTCCTTGTTTTATAAACAGCAATCCAGCAGCAAGCTTGCTGATCCATTGGCTGCTGCTGCCTCTGGCCAGCAGTGGGTGGGACTAGTGGCCCTAGCAAGGTGAGTGGGGGCGAGCAGCAGTATCCAGATCTATCCCAGGAATTGGTTTAGTGTAAACTGTTTTGTTGGTGGCCAGCAACCCAACATTGCCTTGATCTATTCCGGTTGGCAGAGGCAACTTGGAGCTGGCTGCCTTTGGAGCTAGAGTTGGAAGCAAGATATATGGGATGCGATTGATCGCAATGGATGCTCCTTTTTATTACTTTACACACACTAATTGCACACCACACACATTTTGAACAGCTATTTGAAATTGGCTGAATGTGCATTTTTGAAGAAATGGAAACACCAATGAAAAGCTTTGAATTGATCACTAATATTTTAGGGCAGCTTTACTCTAGAAGAAATTTGTAAAATGGTGCCTATACATGGGGTGTCAAACACGCCTCGAAAGGCAAAATCGACGTTGGCGTTCTGTCAAACTTTAGCCTTGATTTCAAATTGCCGAATTTTCAATTTTCGGTAAAGAAACATGTGGTCAAAACGCTCATTGATTTTCGAGCGGTGTTATAATATCTTTACAGTATGTTGTATCGCAGAGCCAGAGCTTCAAAACCCAATTTACAGAATAATTTTTGAAGACATAAATGTTGAGATATGGTCTTTTGAAAAAAAATCTTATATAGTATTTGGCATGTGTGGGTGGGTGGGTAACGCTTTTTTACTTCGAAGGCCAGAACGGGTCGTAGATAGCGAAATCACTTTTGTCGCTAATACCATCGTGTTCCCCAGAATGTCAGCTTTCGTTTTAAAAAAAGAACAGGCGAAAAAAAGAGTTCTAATAGGGGATATACCTATTTTTATGAATGAAGTCATAGACCCTCATTGAAATTTCGAAATACTATAGAGGCGCCGATAGGCGCCTGTGGTCCCTTGTGAATCTAGTAGACAAATATCTCTTAATTCAAAATGGCTGTAACTGATTTCCCCCGTCAAATTACTGGTTAACATAGTCAGATCGAAAAAACTTGTTTCTCTCAAGTATTTTTTAAGCTTTTTGCTTTAATTTTTTCTAAATTTAAAAAGCTCTGGATATAAGCTTTCGAAAAAGCTATCAACTGACCTAATAAAATTAAAAAATTTTTTTAACCTTTTTCTGCAACTTTTTAAAATTTAATCAAGTCATTTTGTAGCTGGTTAGGCCTCGTACACAATGGTGGACTATAAATTTCCTCACTCGGAAATAGCCATAACTTTTTTCTCTAACTTGTCAAAAAAAATTATTTTGGGGCCGTCTTGTAGCTGAGATTCAGGGCTACCGAATAGGCTATTTATATTTAAAAATGTTGAAAAAAAGAATTAGCAATCCTCACTCCGAGCGAGTGCGGATTGTGAATGAGGATTGTTGAATTTACAGTCCACCATTGTGAACAAAGCCTTAAAGAAAATACTGTGTTCTTTCTAATTTTGTCAAAATTTCAATATTATTTGTAGGCCTACATTGGCAGACGCCGAAATGAAATGCCACCCCATTTGTTCGCTGTTGCTGATGAGGCCTACCGAAACATGGTTCAAGGCGAGTTTTTTTTAAGAAAAAACAGAAAGACTTTTTACTCCTACCATTTCAGACAAAGAAAACCAATCCATGTTGATTACTGGTGAGTCAGGAGCCGGAAAGACCGAAAATACCAAGAAGGTAAATTGACCAATGGCTTTCTGTACACTTTTTACGGCTAGAAAATTGCAGGTAATCTCCTACTTCGCCATTGTTGGATCAACCCAGCAGAGTGCTGCCGACAAGAAGGACGGAGCTAAAGGAGTAAGATTATCGAAAAAAATATTTTCAATATAAAAATCAAACTTTAGGGTACCTTGGAAGAGCAGATTGTGCAGACCAACCCTGTGCTCGAAGCTTTCGGAAATGCCAAGACTGTGCGTAACAACAACTCCTCCCGTTTCGGAAAGTTCATCCGAACTCATTTCTCTGGCTCCGGCAAGTTGGCTGGTGGTGACATTGAGCACTATTTGCTCGAAAAGTCTCGTGTGGTGCGTCAGGCTGCAGGAGAGCGTTCCTACCACATCTTGTTAGTTCTGTTACTTGACTTTTTCCACCCAAGCCAACCCCAATAATTTGGCCTCCCGTCAATTCGGAACCCTAATGTCATTTCCCAAGGGGCCGAATTACCGAGAGTTGACTGTATCTCATTTTCATATATTTTAGTTACCAAATCATGTCTGGCCATGATCCTTCTCTGAGAGGAAAACTCAAGTTGACCAACGAGCAGACCTATTACCACTTCCAATCCCAAGCCGAGCTGACCATTGAAGGTGTGCCGATAGGCGCCTGTGGTCCCTTGTCCCTTGATCAATTAAAGTAATGAAAAAGCTTGTCTTAACTTTTTCAAATGACTTCACAAGTGTTAGGAGCTACATGGTGTTTCAAGAAATTCTGCTTTTTTGAAATGGCTATTTCATAAACCGTTTTTCGAATTTCTGTTTTTGGCAATTGTGTTCTCTTGACGGGCATTTTTGTTGTGAAAATTTTCAAAAAAAATTTGTCTTAGATACAAAAAACAAAAATGCCTGTCAAAAGAACACGATTGGCGAAAACAGAAAATCGAAAAACGGTCTATGAAAAAAGTTATAGCCATTTCAAAAAGGCAGAATTTCTTGAAACACACTGTAAATGCTGATTTTTTTAAAGAAGAATCCATTTAGGTTTTTACACCAATCAGAAGAGGAATAAAACGAATATTGTTTTTTGAATACAGTCAAACCTCGTTTATCCGGCACCCCCAAAAGTTCGTTCCCGCCTTGGGTCCGACACTTTCTTTAGCTCAATTTTCGAAGTCTTTTGCTAAATGTGATTCGCCCGTCTAGTCCGAAATATTGCAAGGATTCTGATTTTGCCATTCGTTTTTTCAAAATCTTTAAATTTCGCCATAAAGACCCGCGAACCTCAGTTATCCGGCACCCCTTTTTGAAAATCAGGTACCGAAAATCAGGTCCGCGGGTCTTTATGGCGAAATTTAAAAATTTTGAAAAAACGAATGGCAAAATCAGAATCCTTGCAATATTTCGGACTAGACGGGCGAATCACATTTAGCAAAAGACTTCGAAAATTGAGCTGAAAAAAGTGTCGGACCCAAGGCGGAAATGGACTTTTGGGGGTGCCGGATGAACGAGGTTTGACTGTATTGTGAAAAAAGTGTTTTAACTTGTCTGAGATCAAATTTATCACACACATGCCTTTTAAAAGTTCTATTTATGGTTGGAGGAAACTTCTCAAAAGCGAAACTTGTCAAGACGAAACTTTACAAAGCAAAACCGGTCAAAACAAAACTCGTCAAAATAGGGTGAAAAACGTATTTTTAAGGCACGTACGAACATTTTCCCTCCTAAAAATTGACCTAAATTGACTTTTTAGCTTGGGAGACTTGACAAGTTTAAGAATAGCATTCAATGAAAATGATAGTCAAATTTAAGCACAAAAATATATAATTTTTGGGGACTGAATGTTGCAGGGAGCGAGTGTGACGTGACTTTCTATTTTTGCGGCTGCAACTGAGATGCGGCAGAAAAAGTCTGAAGATTGCCAACAAGTTTTATATTGATACCAAGGTTCATACCAATCGAAAGCTTGTTTTTTAGGAAAACGTTTGGTCAAAAAATTAGCAACATATGATTTTTCGACGTTGTGCTATCTCCTCTTCAAACTTAGGTCGATGTTTCGAATTTATTGAATTTTTATTAGTTTTTTCAATAAAAAAGCAACAACATAGAAGGAACATAAGAATTTATCACGCTTTTCAATTGATCTCTACGTAGTCTCCTTCCTTTTCTGATACCCAACGAAGGCGGCGTTCATAGCTCTCAATGCTTCTGTTCACCATTTCTTGCGGTACTTCTTTATCAGCTAAAAAAAAGACAAGATTAACCATTAAAAAAAATTCAAAACATCGACCTAAGTTTGAAGAGGAGACAGCACAGCGTTGAAAAATCATATGTTGCCAATTTTTTGACCAAAAGTTTTCCTAAAAAAAACAAGCTTTAGATTGGTATGAACCTTTTGTAAATATATTAGAAAAAAAATAAATTCATTACCCAAAAACAAAAAACGGAAATTCGTGGGACACCCTGTGTACAAATTTGCTGGTGAAATTCATTAACTTGATGCTGAAAAAATATGATTTGCCCGTGAAATTTAGTTCTTGATGTGCAATTCAATTTAAGTCATATTTTTCAGCAATACTTATTTGGTTTGTTGTTGTTGACTTTAATTGCCCTCAAGTTTGTAATTGTTGTCCAAGATAGTAAAAACAAAAGAGCCACTTCAAACGTGCTTGTTGATTAACGATGGAGCACAACTGACCCTCCGGAAAGCATAGCCCTCCAAACAACAAAGCCTCCCATTTATTAGTGCTCCAAACACCTGTCTTTTTCGCCCCTATAGCCCTTTTTAAATAACAGCAGCACAAATTCCTAGCAAGATTGATAAAGAAGACCTTGTTTTTCTGCCCAACCATCCAACTACTAAATCCAATTCAAGTTTGAGATAGATGATATTTCACAAACGAAATTCTAGAAAAAAGTTTAATTGATATTTTTGAGATTTCAACAAGAAAACACATGATGCTGGCAATTAGCCAAATTTTCATCAAGAAACTTTTTTTAGTTTTCAAGCTGTTTGATGTTAGCCAAAAAGCAGCTGGTTGAACAAAAACAAGAACCCGAAAATAAACTTTGAGTAGTCAATATTTTTCGGGACTTTTCTGTTGAGAAAGCACGTGTGTGTTACGAGTTGAAAAATATTATGGCAATAATAGATCATAATTCTTTTGCTGCAAAATATGTACTAGCATGTGACCAAAAAGTTCCCGGACAAAGTTTAAAGCCAATTTTTTCAGCAAAATAAGAACATAAATGCATTTTTTTGGTATCATCAGAAAGCCCTTGTTCTCCTCTTTTGAATAATGTATCGCTTGTTGTTTTATGTCAATAAATTCCATGCTTTAGAATGTCCGATCTGAGAGCAGGCATTGTGCGACTTTGGGAAGAAGGGAAGAAGCAAAGTGAGGTCGCTCGTGATATGAATGTTCCAAAGCAAACAGTTTCGGATGCCATCAAGTGATTTCGTGAAACAGGCCGCAATGAAGACAGAGCAAGAAGTGGGCGACCAGCTACAGCAACCACTCCATCCGGAACTGTTTGCTTTGGAACATTCATATCACGAGCGATCTCACTTCCCTTCTTCCCAAAGTCGCACAATGCCTGCTCTCAGATCGGACATTCTAAAGCATGGAATTTATTGACATAAAACAACAAGCGATACACTATTCAAGGGAGGAGAACAAGGGCTTTCTGATGATACCAAAAAAATGCATTTATGTTCTCATTTTACTGAAAAAATTGGCTTCAAACTTTGTCCGGGAACTTTTCGGTCACATGGTACTTTGCTAAACCTATGAATAGAACCGAGGTTGTGAAACAGTAGCTCACCATTGTAAATTATCGGTAGTATACGAAGACATAAAAAGGCCCTTAGTAACGAAGGCTAGTGGGGATTTGGCAAAAACGAAATTTGCCAAGCGTAAGTTTTGCCTAAAAGAAATAGGGTAGCAATTCAGCATTGATCAAACTTTTTTACACAAAACCCACGTTTGGAAATTTTTTTTTGGGAAAATTTCGATTTGGCAATTTTCGTATTTGGCAAATTTCGTTTTTGCCAAGTTTCTCCTAGCCGTAACGAAAATATAAGACTTTAATTTTGTGAAATTTTTTATATTAAAATAAAAAATTGTTATATTAGTGTCATGTTATAGAGGGTGTCTCAAGAATTTTGAAGCAATTGGGATACCCTGTATACCGTATTTCTTCTAATAAGCAAGCATGCCCGTTTATTTTCCAATCACCTTCTAGGGTGCCCGTTTATTAGAGACTGCCCGACTATTCGAGACTTCCCGCTTATTAGAAGAAACTAGAATATGTTGTCGCCACAGATGTGGCTATTCGTTGGCGCCGAGGACCTGCGTGGGGAACACACGTGGTTTGAGTACCCGCTGGTGGTTTGGGCCCGGTATATGTGGTTCGGGTAACCGCTGGTGGTTTTGGTCCCATAAAGGTGGTTTGGGTACCCGCTGGTGGTTTGTGCCCGGTTTAGGTGGTTCGGGTACCCGCTGGTCGTTCGGGCCCCATATACGTCGTTTGGGTACCCGCTGGTGGTTGGGGCTCCATATACGTGGTTTGGGTACCCGCTGGTGGTTTGGGCACCATCCAGGTGGTTTGGGTACCATCCAAGTGGTTTGGGCACCATCCAGGTGGTTTGGGTACCATCCAGGTTGTTTGGGTACCATCCAGGTGGTTTGGGTACCATCCAGGTGGTTTGGGTACTATACAGGTGGTTGGGGCACCATCCAGGTGGTTTGGGTACACTAACTAATCCTTTCGAGACAAAATAATAATACATGCTACCACCAGGATTTGAACCATGACCATGCCTTGGTAGGCAATCAAACACCCAAAATTGCTTGGTCCCCTGTGGTTTGGGAACTTTCATCATGGCCATAACTTTTTTGAGACGGTCCCCAACTTTTCGGATTTTCACTCAAGTAAATCGACCATGCCGCGTCGAATGGTGTAATCAGATTTCCGATCTGTCTGACGGAACACCCCAAACAATTAAGTGTGACCCACAGACAACAGACAACAGACAACAGACAGAATCCAGCGCTGTAAAGGGGACTAGAAGATGTTGTTGCCACAGATGTGGCTATTCGTTGGCAGGTGCGTGGGGCATCACGTGGTTCGGGTACCCGCTGGTCCCGTGGTTTGGGTACCCTTTAGTGGTTCATAGGTGGTTCTACCCGCTGGTGGTTTGGGCATCATCGAGGTGATTTGGGTACCATCGAGGTGATTTGGATACTATCCAGGTGGTTTGGGTACCATCAGGTGGTTTTGAGTACCATCCAGGTGGTTTGGGTACTATACAGATGGTTTGGGCACCATCCAGGTGGTTTGGGCACACTAACTAATCCTTTCGAGACAAAATAATGTACATGCTACCACCAGGTTGAACCTGTGACCATGCCTTGGCAAAAACACCCAAAATTGCCTGGTCCCCCTGTGGTTTGGGAATTTTCAAGTGGCCGCTTTTTTGAGACGGTCTACCCCAACACCGGATTTTTCACTTAAGTAAATCGACCATGACGCGTCGAATGGTGTAATCAGATGATCGATCTGTTTGACGGAATACCCCAAACAATTAAGTGTGACCCACAGACAGACAACAGACAACAGACAGAATCCAGCGCTATAGTAAAGGGTGACTAGAATATGTTGTTGCCACAGATGTGGCTATTCGTTGGCGCCGAGGACCTGCGTGGGGCATACACGTAAAAAAAATGATGCATGTTACCACCAGGATTTGAACCTGTGACCATGCCTTGGTCCCCCAAGGCAATCCAAAAAACACCCAAAATTGCCTTGGTCCCCCCTGTGGTTTGGGAATTTTCAAGTGGCCATAACTTTTTGAGACGGTCTACCCCAACTTTTCGGATTTTTCGCTCAAGTAAATCGACCATGACGCGTCGAATGGTGTAATCAGATTTCCGATCTGTCTGACGGAATACCCCAAACAATTAAGTGTGACCCACAACAGACAACAGACAACAGACAACAGAATCCAGCGCTATAGTAAAGGGGGATACGGTATGTTTGGTAAACTAGAAAGTAGCCAGTTCACTTCTGATTTTTGACGAAAAAGGTCTGGCCTCAGAATATTTTAAGATATTTTCGAGCGTCTACTAAGAGACACTCTTACCACAAATTGCAAAATGCACCTTCAATTGAATAGGCTAGAGAAAAAGTGACCAAATAGGTCAAGGCAACCCACAAATGGATAGGTTGAACAGCAGAGCAGACACTTCTCTTTGGTCAGACAATTCTTTCCCTTTCATATATTTACAGTTTTTTACTTTGTCCCTTTTAATGTGAATGGTAATTTTTAATATATTTTAATAACGTCGACCGAAAATTTAAAAAAAGATTAAAAATTGTCTATTTTATTGAAGATGGGCACGCAGTTCTCTGCCAAAAAGGCATCGGCCATTATGTTTTAACTTTTATATCGTAAAATATGATAATTACGACCTCAGCTTGCATTTTAAAACTGGACATTTTTTCGTCCTACTAGTCAAATTATTGACGGCTTAAAATTTTTCAAGAAACAAAAAGTACTGCTTACCATTGCTTTAACTGCACTATCTTTTTTAAAGGGGGAGTTTTATTTCGAACGGAAAGTTGAAAATTTAAAATAAAATTGAAAATAATTGTCTTTTTTTGTCTTGGTGTTTCATATCATTTACTAAATTGTATGATGTGATCCTGTGCTCAGTGGTCATGAGCAGACAAAATAAGTTATGTATGTTTGACCACAATGGAGGTAGGAAGTCGAATGTCGAAGTCTTTCAGGTCTCATAACTCACCTATTTTTCGTTGACTATAGGCGAAAATACCCGTCTAAATCATTACATCTCCCGGCAAATTTATTTTTTATCCCGTCAAATTCAAATTTTGCGCAAAATCATTAAATCTCCCTTCAAAATCATTGGAGCACTTGCACCGCGCACCCCTCGGTTGCACCCCGCACCCCCCAACTTTTTGCCTTGCTCCCCCAAGGCAAAATTTTTGGTCAACTTTTTTTTGTCGAAATTTGATTTTAAATTGACTTTAAAATAACTTACAAATGATTTTAAAGGGAATTTGAAATTAAATTTTGACAAAAAGGACAAAAATTTGCCTTGAAAGGCAAAAAGTTGAAGTGGGGTGCACCTCAGTGTGAGTGCAAATTTAATTAGCCAAAATCATTAAATCTCCAGTAAAAATATATAAATCTACCGTCAAATTCAAATTTTTCATTGTTCTATTTACTTTTTTTCCGTCAAGTTAATATTTTGTGCAAGATACGTAAATTTCTCATCCAATCTTGTCTTTTCTATGTCAAATTTTCAGCCATGAGCAGAGTTACTTCACTAATGTCTGCTCTTTTCCCAGCCATTTGGTAATTTTTTAGTGGTTTTTCATAGACTCAGCTACCTTTTTAACGCGGCTTATTTCATTTTTTAGTCAATTTACACATAGTTTACGAATTATTTTCTTCTTTTCAGGTCACAGACTTCAGTGACAAAATCTCAGAATCCATGTCAAAAATGCCAAATCGTGGGATGGTTGGCTTAGCCTTTATTTTTTAGCTTTGTAACCTTATTTTAAAAAGCTTTATTTGTGATTTTAGGTTCCTTGGTCACGTAAATTTCACTTTTGCTTGCAACTCGCAGTGCAGGTTAGGTTACAGTAAGGTTATCATAAGGTTACAAAAAAATAAAGGCTAAGACAAAAAGACAAAAAATGACAATTACCGTATTTACTCTAATTATACCCCATGGGGGATAAATTTTCAACCTCCTGAAAATCGGAAAAATTTAGAGTCGATCTCGAGATTTTTAGGTGCTCAATCAAGATCTAAAACGCGGAATCAGTAAAGCTCAAGGGAGTTAAGAAAATGCAATAAACAGATTTGCAAAATATTGACTTTGCTCCGAGATATAGACCCTCAAAGTTGGGGGTGGGCGATAATTAGAGACTGGGGTATAATTAGAGTAAATACGGCATTTGTTTTTATTATTTCAAATTTTCAAGTTTCTGTTCAAATCCTTTCCGGACATAAAACTGTCCCCCATTTAAAGTGGCATGACCACAATTTGAATTGGCGGGGGACAGTCCTCTTTTGCCTCGCACTGCAGTCTTTTGAGGTGTTCGAATACCGTATTTCCTCTAATAGAAGCCCGGGGGCTTATATTTTTCACTCCGCCTCAAGGGGGGGCTTCTATTGGAGAGGGGGCTTATATATGGGACGGGGCTGATTTGCCGTCACGGTTTTCGCCGTTGACAAAATTCGCCGTCGCAAAATTTCACGTGAAACGTTTTTTCTGACGTTTTTATAAAGAAAGTCTCTAAACGTTCTATGTATGTAATGAATCACAAAAAAATTGTCAACAAAAAAGGCGCGAATCCAAATGAAATCTTTTTTATTTTAAGGGGGTGCTTATATTAGAGAGGGGGCTTATATTTTTCACTCAGCTTCTAGAGGGGGCTTCTATTAGAGGAAATACGGTAATACAAAAGAGTACAGCGCGACACGAAAGACCACCACTGCACGTAAAAACCATGGTCCTTAAAAAGAAAATTGTATAACTTTTGTAAATTTTGGTACCTAAATACAGCCAAAAATTGAAATAATTTTATTCAAGAAATGAGCAAATTATTGTAATACCAGTTAGATAAAAAAACAGTCAGATTTAAAAAAAATTACAAAATTGCAAAATCAATCCAAACAGCAATAGCTTATAACAACTTCCAGCGTTTTTTAAAACCAAATTGCTGAAATATTGATTTACAAACCAGTTGAGTAACTTGGAAGGTGTTCAAAACTAGATAAATACCAGATTCAGCAACAAAAACAGTCACATGCGCAATGATATCAGCAGTGGCAGTAGCTATTCTCTCGACGTTATTACCAAAATCAAAAGTAATATCAGTCATTGTATAAGGCAAAAATTATAGATAATAAATGATCCAGAGAATTAAATTTCAGTGTTTGAACAAAATAAAGTTTCAAAATGTGTTTACTACAAAAATGATGGCTTTGTAAAAAAAAAGTAGAAATAATAACATGGTTTTTGATTTTATTGTACATGCACCGCCTTTCAAAATAAGCAATTCAAAATAAGCTAGGAAACAGGCAATTGTAGAGAAAAGCGACTGATTCCATCCAGTGTGGTAAATCTTTGAATTACAGCAGTGGCAACAGCTCGCGGCACCAACCTCAAAAAGTTTGGCGCCGGCACCGGCTCGCGGCACCGACCGAAAAATTTCGGCGCAGGCACCAGCTCACGGCATAGTCCAAAATAATTTCGCCACTGAGACCGTGAGCTGTCGGTGCCAGTGGCGCACCGGTGTTATTTACTTTTTTCATTTCGACAACCGCACACATTTACGGCAGCGACCTCGAAAAAACGAACAGCTGAGGAGAGCGCATAAGTAGCTAGAAAAAAATCTACCGGGTGGCGCAAAAAAAATCGGAAAAAATTAAAAAATCGGGCATGACCCTCCTTGCCCGGTCGATTCCCGATTTTTGGGTGGCAAGCCCCGGAAACCTCCATGTATTCAGCCAATTTTAGACACGAAAAGCTTTATTCAAACAAATCAAACGAAACAAAGAAACAAAACAAAGAAAAAAAACAAAGCTAACTGAGATTCCCTTCTGGCGCAGGTGGACCAAAGCTGGGCGTAGGTCTTGCTTCTTCACTTCAGACATTGCCTTAAAAAAGAAGTTGTAATGCACAGAGTAGTCGACAATAACAAACAATGCAAAAAATCGACGCAGCACACACGAAAATTATTAACTAAACGTGCGTACAACAAAAATGAAGAAAACAGAAAATTTCAAAAATTTTCCGAATTTTTTTGCGCCACACTGTAGTTGAGCAATAGTCAGATGATCAGGAAGTGGACCTCGATGAAGTTGATGGAGAGCAGACGCTCTTTTACAGTAGCTCCATGTCCTAGAAACATTTGTTGAATCGCTACACATTTGTTGTTGACTCTGCATTTGTTGTGATAAATCTCTATATAGTATTTGGCATGTGTGGGTGGTTCGCCACTTTTGTGTTTAAGCCCTATTTTCTGCCAGTTTTTGCAAACGTATGCTGGATATCTTTCCGGAACCCTAAAATTCAACATATTAGCTCTCTTTTGAGCACAAAACCGGAAAATTGAGGCTGCTCTAAAAAAAAGGTTTTAGACCCTCCAAATTGGAAAAGGTGACTTTAGCCTGGATTCTGGATGGATTTTCGCGGTCAAGTCCAATTTTTTGCTAATTTTTGGCAATTTACGCCAGCCAACTCGAAAAGAATGGCCAAAAATGGAGACATATTTAGGTGTCGATACTGTCGATGACGAACAACCAAAAGGATGCATTGAGTACCCACCGGAGTTTCTTCATTCCCTAAATGAGTCGGGTTTACCACCACATGAATTGAAACTAACAAGAGGTTGTCCAGTTATGCTGACTAGAAATTTAAACCCAGCTGCTGGGTTTTGCAATGGTAAAAGAATGACTATTGAATTAATGCACAAAAATATATTAGAGTGCAAAATAACTGCCGGCGAACACGCTGGGAAAATAGTTTTTATACCAAAAGTAATGTTGACAAGCTCAAAATTTCCTTTTAAATTATACAGAAAACAATTTCCACTGAAGCCATGCTTTGCCATGACAATTAATAAAAGCCAGGGTCAAACAATCGACTTTGTCGGCATTGATCAACTGAAAAAAATTTCAACTGGACAGATGAATACAACTGCACTGATCCATACAAATAATAATCAGGCATTATGCAAACACTGGTAGAAGCCAAATAGAATAAGGGACAGAGACCTGCAAATCCAACAGTGATGGTGTAATCCACTGGAAAGCGTAGCACTTCGCATTCCTTGGTGTGTTTTGAACGGTTGAGAATGATTGGAAAGAGATTGCAAAGTGCAGAGAATGATAAAAATGCACTCTGAGTATGATTGGAGGTTGATGATACGCAAGCAATCCAATCGGATGGATCAATACAATTGAACTGATCCAGCCAACTTGAGTGATTCATCCAGCTGAACCAATCCAACCGGATGGATCATTACAACTGCTCAACCCCGGACAAACACACATACATCATTAGAAGAGGGACTAGTCTTTGGGCCCCGCATTCGTGGGGTTAGCCCGGGGCATTCAAACTTTCCCCTTTTTTACCTAAACTTTGCCGCTTCTTTTCGTAGCATCTTTAACTTTTTACTTTTCGTTGCACAGTATTTCTTAATGAATCTCGTTTTTATTACGTCATCTTAAACCTCTAAGTGAAATGTTGGATTGATTCGACTGATCAGATTTCCCTGATAGAGACTGTAGCACCACCATGAGCTCTACCGTGAGGACTCAATAAGGAACGTCCATAAATTATGTCACGCTGACAGGGGGTGGGGGGGTTGTCCCAGCCCAATCTGACAAAATCTGACAGAGGGGTGGGGGTAAATGGTCTTTTTCTGACAGGAATGTCAGATTTCACAGAAAATTTTCTTGAATAGTTTAAATCAGTTTTGAAAATTTTGACCTAATTTTGTGTATTTGTTTATCTGTTTTGCGTCATATAAAAATAAATGTATTTATAGCAAAATAAGATTAAAACATATAGTCCATATTTTATTATGGCTCATATTTTGATTTTCCATTTCTAATTCTTGATAGTTTTCTTGAAGGGCTTGCACTTGCATGTTCCCTCAGCCAAATCTACTTCGTCTTGTGACGGTTTCTTCAGGATCCCCTGAAATCCATGAAATCCATTTCAAATTCTTGTAAGCCTTTTCATGTGCATTTTTCCGTTTGACGCTGGACATATAAAGCCGACAATGCTTACACATC